>JAJJHY010010898.1:3348418-3383719 GCA_021224005.1 Drosophila setifemur
TTATTGTTTTTGCCGTTTCTGTTTCTGTGGGCACCACTCAGTCGTGTTGAAGTGTTATAGGAAATCAAATTAAGGCGATTAAAAAGCGAGTGAGCTAACTCGCATGAGATCGGTCTCCCAGAGAGTTAATGTGCTGACAAGTTGCTACCCTGCTTTTATTCGAACTATCAATATTCAATAATCGATTGAGGGGTATGATTTTAATAGCTAAAATCGATTGAATTTAGTATTACCAACAAGAAAGGAAGGTTAGCTTCGGGGCCCGATGCGTAGCTATCCTATGGAAGCTATAAAATATAATAGTCCGCTTTAAGTTAACATAATTATTTAAAGGTGATTTAAAAACAATCAATCAATTATCTTACAAAATGTCGAAACAAAACAAAAAGCTCTCAATTCATCACATTTTTAGTAGCGTTAATGGGGAACCCAGCAAGTCTTTTATTGTTAACGCAAAATATTGATGGGCAAAGAAATTATGGCATTGTGCAGAACTTTGCCGTTTGCTGATAACATGGAAAGCAATTTGAGCCAAGTCCGTGAAGAGTTCTTATTATTTATTTACTTAAAAGGGGTCTCCATTGCAGCTGACTGATAAGCAATCAAAAAGCGAAATTCCCATTAAACTGTTGAGATATATTATGGGGAATCGGGAAAACATTACCCCGAAAGTAGTCTGACGTGGGACTTTTTGACTAATCTTGCTTTATTGAGGTAGATTTTGAATTGGCGCTTATCAACTGAGTGGATTTGGATTTTTTTCTTTTCGATACGGAAAGGGCAAGGTACGGTTTTGGCATTAATTATCTCATCACAAAGTACCTCGGAAAAATTCACATTATGCCAAATCTTCGAAAATATATGTTTTTTTAATGATTGTGCAGGATGCCTGGCCAATTCGAATACAGTCCGCCCCATGACTAAGCAATATTGTATTTCGCCAAATTAAACAAATATGTATCGTACATTTTTCACATTAGCACGGAAATTCCCAAATCTGTTTGACGTCAGCAAAATAAATTTTCTAAAATTTTTCAAGAGGAAAATCATGTTCAGTTCGCATTTGCAATTGCCAAGGTTCGCTGGGCTTACGTATACTACGTAAAATCTGTATAAACAAAAATTGATTTTTGGCAAAGAGCAGCAAAACAGAATCGAATACTATTAGCACTTATATATTGTACATACTTTTCTAAATAGAATTATTGATTTATATTCTTGGGCCTGGATGGTTCTCAAAAATGTATGGCAACAATTAAGCGTTGAAATCGAGCAAATCGAAATTGTTGATTAAATAAATGGAATTTAAATCAGTTCAAATTTATTATTATTATTACATTAAAATCATAGTGTAAGAACTGAGAATAGTATTACAGTACTAAGAGTAAATATTAATTAATATTATTACTCGGGGGATTTACACATTTTCGGAAGAGCTAATCGTAAATATTAAATGTTTCCTACTTATCTTATCATCTGTCCTTACATATATGAAATAAATCAGAAAATTGTGTAAATCAGCCTTTGCTGAAAGAGCTCGAATGAAAATTTTATAAATAGAGGCATTTGTGGCGTTATTTGGCCAAAGCCAAAGCCAAAAGTGTTAAATAATTGCCAGGCCAACAATTTTTTGTTTACACACAAAGCGGGCAACAGAAAAGATCGAGGAAAGCGCACACGATGGGCGAACGGAAAAAATCGTTCGATAATATTTGTTTATTTTTATTTTCCACTGTCTTTGACTTTTGGCTTCGCTTTCTGGCTGATACAATTTGATTTTCTCGATTTTCCATTTTGTTTTGGTGCCGCCGCGCTAGAAATGTATTTTTAAATGCTCCAACTACGTAAGGCGACATTCAAGTGTTTTATTTTAGACAGTAGACTGTATAGAGCCAAGTAGACAGCTAGCTATATATATATATATATATATACGCAAACGCACACATCGGCGTCTATATAGCTGCCTTAAATATTTGTAGTTTCTTCTATTGGCCTTTTGCGTTAGCACATTTTTGTTAAAAAATTATCTATTTGAATTTGCTTTATGACAGCCAAATGGATATTCCGAATCAATTCGATTATGCAATGCTCAGCGATCCACAAGCAATCCACCGTAAACGATCATAATTTAATTTCATCTCCATCAAGTGAACATTCTTTTTACTTTTATTTTATATTTTATGCCATCGTAAAAGCAAAAGTTAATGTCTAGTGTCACATTCGGGGGCCAATTTCATTAAATGGTTTATAAATACTTGTGCTTTGTCAAAGGCCGCCAAAGCAAACGATTGGAAAAAAAAAGAATCTCCCAAGCGCAAACAAAAATATTTCAAAGCGCCAGCAAAAAATACAAAAAAAAAGTCATAATAATTTTCAAAAACTGTATGCGTTGTTTTTTCGTCTTCTTTTTTTTTTAGCATGTCTTGGCGTTTTTGGCATTGGTAGGACGGAAATACGTTGGCAGCGGCGTTGTGAATTTTTGCATATTAGCAAAAAGTAAAAAAAGAAGAAAAAAGAACCATAAATAAATACGAACAAATTTGATAGACTCAAAGCGCTTACGTAGGCAGGTGAGGGGGGATGATGGAGGAGGGGTTCGATTTGGTCCGTAATGAGCTGATGAAATATGTGCTCAGGCATGCGCATTTGGGCGTGAAAACAATAACTGATTTCAGGACGCTGGCAGTTGACGCTTCGCATCTAAAAATGTATCTGTAGCTGTGAGCTGTATCTGTTGCTGTTGCTGTGAGCTGTATCTGTATCTGTTGCTGTGGCTGTTGTCAAGGTCATGACAGCTCTTTAGGGGTTGCCCAGCCGATAAACATGTGTCGTCATTCCCCCGACAGGGCATTCCTCAAACTCACACACGCTCACCCACACGCAAGCAAACAGATATAAAGGCGGAACGTATTATAACTGTTGCATGTTTAATTGTTCATGAAACACTTGAGAGCAGGCCCAAGATACAGAGGCACACAGTCGGTCTTCCTCAACACGAACCGCCCTTAAAAACATACTTCAACAAATCGATTTACTTGGATGTTGATTTGATGAAAACTAATCTATATTTTGAGTTAATTTGTAAGAAAACTAAGTATAGATTTACCGAAGAATTCTTCTTTGTTTTTAAATACAAGTAGATAATTATGAGAAGTTTCAGATCTTAATATCTTTAACTGTTATTCAAATTTCATGGAATATATTTTGAGGTTCTTGGAAAGTTAACCTATCCTAAAAGTGTAATTAATATAATTAATATAATATTTATTAATATAATTAATTCATTCTTGTACAATATACTTTTCATAACATTTTTAAGCCAATTAAGGTAATTAAAAACCAAAAATCGGACCACTATATTCTAAAGATTCGAAGGAATTCTAAGCTAAGGATAGACATTGTTTTGAAATGCGTTTTGATCAGTTTTTTAATAAATGTTTTAAGTTCTTATTAAAAACGAAAGTATTCATTATTCAAAGATATCAAAACGATTATCACAAGTTCAAAGATCTTAATTTTTTTCCCCATCATTTTGGAATTTGTATCGAGCTACAGTAAATGCGAGCAATGTGTGTGTTTGGCTTAGGATATTTTCACTGTACTGCATATAGCATTCCAACCGAGCGCCCCATGGTGCTGCCTTAAGTGGATTTCCACCTTTCGCTGCATTGTGTTGCCGTTGCACATTGCTGTGCTGTTGCCGCTGCCGCTGCCGTGTCAATGACGTTGCAAGTCTTTTGTCTGGCCCTGCTGGAAGCGTTGTCCCCTCTCTTTCCCTCTTTCCCTCCACTCCCCCCGCTGGCTATTGCTGCCAGGTATCCTGGCGCCGGCTTAATTTACGTGGCTCGGTGCGCAGGTAAAACGCCTCAAAGTAGTCCAAGTCCAATGAGCGAGCGGTCGGCACTCTCTTATTGTTGCCGCCCTCTCTCTCTCTCTCTCTCTCTCGCGCTCGCTCGCTCGCTCGCCGCGATTATCCATCTCATCCACTCACCCGCGCACACACGCACACCAACACAAATCTGATACTGCGGCCCGGCCGCGGGGTTGCCCAGATTTTGGTGTTGTGCTGTGTTGTGTTGTTTTTGTTTCTCCGCTCCGCTCCGCTGCCTCCGCCGCTGCTTTTGTGTTCTCAAGAGATCCCCTTCGACTTTGTTTATTTTGAATTTTCACAGTTTTTCTTGGAATTCCTTGCACTCACGCACTCACTTGCTCACTGGCTCTCTCACTTTCCGTCTCTCTCTTTATCGGAGCAGAGACTTTTAATTTCGCACTTTGATTTGGGGTGCGAGTGTGCTTTGAATATTTCGCTAATTAGCATATTATGACATTCATTTTGATGTAACCTTTCCTCCGCCTCTTTTTCTCGTGTTTTCTCTCTCTCTCTCTTTTTCTTCTTCGTTGTGTTGTTGTGGCTATGATCTAATTTGATTAATACAAAACTTGTTGTGGCGACTGCACTCGCACTAGCACTTCGCCCACACACGCACACGCACACTCTCACTAAAAGACACACGTACACGGCTCGTATGTTCCGTTTCTCTGCCTTTTGTTTATGTTCGTTCTGGGCTTCTGCGTTATTTATTCCGCCTTATCCGTTTGATTCATCGAACATCGAACATCACTAATAAACAGCCGACAACCACACGCCCGACCGCGATCTTGATCTTTTCCGAAGTGCGGCCGTTCGGAGAGTAGCAAATATTTTTATAGACTTTGCGTTTCTCTTCCGAGAGAGCGGCGAGAGCGCGTTGTCTCTCTCGTGGGTCTCTGTTTCTCTTCTCTTCTCCGCTGCCTCTGCCTCTGCCAACGCTCCCAATCTTCTAGACGCTCTGCTTGAACCGTTTTCCCGATTCTTTTAATAGTCCTTACTACTAAATCATTTACTAAGTCATTTAACTAAATTTAAATGAAAAATAAACAAATATTTAAATGATAAGATATTGACTTCCGGCAATTACATATAGTTGAAAAAAATGTGTTTTCTTTAATAGGTTCTATTAAAATTGGTTTGAAACTATTTTGATTTACTGAGAACTGGAAATCAATGGGTATCAATTTGTTAATCATTAGCCCAGTTAAAACAAAAAATTAATACTAGATGTATTTGATTATGCCAGTTTGTTGCTCTATTATTCTAAGCAAAATTGGAAAATTGTATCTGCGATACTTTTCGCACTAACTTAACTAAACTTAATATTAATTATCTGTTTAAGACAACTGTTTTACATGTTTGCCATTTAATTAATTGATCGATTAATTGAGAGCAATATTTAATATTAGGATCTTCATATTCATAAGGAGAGGGTCTTAGCGTTTCTCTTTTAAGAGAGAGGGTTCACTTTTATTCTCTTTTCGCAGCCGCAGCGTTGGTGTTGGCAGCAACAGGCCGTTCGGGCAGAGGCTTTAACCCTTGAACGCCAAGGAGACTGACAAATAGATAGTTTTGAAGAAAATTTATTTATCATATTTCCGAATGTGAGGCAATCATTCTGAATATCTTAATATTAATTTTCATACAAGAACACAATCCTTTTTTTCTTAGTGTACTGTTTTCTGAAGTATTTTTCCTCTTATTACCAAAAAAAAAAAAACTATTTTTCTTGATTTAACATTGTTAGTTTACATCAATTTACTTGATAAGTCAATAATATAAATTATGTTAGACAAGAAATTTGAATTATGTTTCTGTTATGTTTTTTACATTGTAACACTTTAATTTTCGAATAAATAATTTTCATAGGTACTCTTTCTGGGGTTAAAGGTTCTTCATTAAATCGATCGAATCGAAAATTTTTGTTGCATCATCCAACGGTCGGTTAACTCCCCGAAGTCTGAACCGCCCCTGGGCGAATGATTAACAATAACCGACGACAAGAACAACAATGCAAATGCCAAGAACAACAACAACAGCAACTACAACAACTGAAGCAAGTGAACTGGCGTCGCCAAGTCGTCGGCTGTTGCGCGCCATTGTGTGTGTGCGAGCGAGCGACCAGCCGCCAGCGCTTGTTTGTGTGTGTGTTCATTAGATACGCCATCTCTGTCTGGCCAACGAGATTCCGAGCCCCACCAGTTCGAAACGGCAGACATATGGCGCTCACTGTTGCGCTCTCGTTCCACGAAAAGGCAGACAGGCGAATTAAGCGAAATCACTTTTGTTGTTGTTCCTCTTCGCCTTCACCTCTGCCTCCTCCTGCTCCTACATCGCTCGCTTCGTTTTCTGTTCTGTTCTGTTCGGTTCTTTTGCTTCTTCTTTCTCGTTTTGTGTGTTGTATTTTGCTGCGTATTTTCTGCCCGCCCGCAAAATGTTCTATTGTTATTGTTGTTGCTGCCTTTGTTGGTCTTGTAGTTGATTCTTTTTTTTTTGCTGTGCTGTTCTGTTGGACAACAATTGAAGAAAGAAAAAAAAAAGAAGACAAGAAGAACGCCTGAAGTGAGCGCCGCCGCGTTCTTGGCTTATTAGATCAATTGGGTTTGCACTTTTTTGTTGCTCGGGTTATTTATACACATTTATTCCACACTTCCCCCCCCCTGCTGTGCGCCAATTTCAGTGTACATTTTCGGTTTGCGCCAATTTAGAATCAAATTTTTGTTCTTTGGCAATTGCATCACTTTTCGATAATTGATTTTGATCTTTGGTTTGTTTTTGTGATGCACATGTATGAATGGCGCTCATTTCCTGTTGTGTTGCATATTGTGTGGTTATTGTAGATTTCCAGAATCGGAAAGGGAATAATTAACATTATTTTTGTCACAAAATCTTGCTAGTTTTTGTTAAGTTTCATATCACAAATGGATTTAAATGCTTGAGAACTTCGAACCCAATTTACATCCACTGACCCATTGAACTGTTAATTAAATCACTTCGTTGTGGATATTAATTTGTGGCACCCGTAAAAGCACTCCATAAATCACTCTTTCCCGCTTCGCACCCATTAAAAATCGATCTCGGATAACGACAGCGACTTAACCAAAGAGCTTACCAACAACAACAGCAACAATAAAAGTAACAACAAAATAAAAAGCCCCCCCGTCTGTAACATTCTGTGCCAAATCGAACGGAAGCGATGCGATAAGACCTATGTACATATATATATGTATGTACGTATGTATGCATGTAGTATATCAGCAACTCAAAATGAAATAGTTTCACTGCATACAAACATACATATGTACTATACATTCATATGTGGTTCGTGTGAGTTCAGATGTACACTTATTTAGACAGTTGACGTACGATAACGCTCAACACTTGGTCGCCGCACGTTGATGATATCACGAAGAAAGGTAAACAATCTAATCAATAAACACAATCAAGCGAGGACGAGTGCGTACCACTCGTCTATTAGTGCGACACGTACACCCAAAGCATGCACACATACTCGTGCACACATGTACACAGAGAAAAATGGAATAACTATCATCAGTTTTTTTATGTTCTATAGAACGAATAGTGATTTGAAATAAACCCATTTTTTAAACATAAATATTTGGTGGATTTTTCTCTGTGCATTTTCGTATCTGTGTAATACGCGGGTGTTGGTACTCGTACGATTAATCGAACAGGCGACGCTGCCACATGCACGCGACGATTGATTACAGCAATAAAACGTCTATCGCATCGATTGATTTAAAAATAACCCACACACATGCAGCCAGCCATTCCAAACGATCGACAATTGGGCTGCTCAGCAACAATTAACGGTGAGCGCAAGTACTTGCGAGTGTGCGTATCTGTTAGCTACACGAGTATCTGTGCGTCTGGCAAACATAAATAGGCGCAAGTGGCCGGCCCCAAACTGCAGCAGATACTCCTCGTGCAACAACAACAGCAACAACAACAACGAGCGTACGTCGCCCCCGATGGGTTCTTACTCATTCACGCATTGGGTAATCGATACACACAGCCCGTGCAGAGGCGAAACGCTGCTCACAGCTAGCTCAGTCGCCATTAAGCGCTACATAAAACAGTTTTCAAGAGTTCGGCACAGGGGGGGAGGGGGGCGGGGCAGGGGCAGGGGCGACACTGGAAACATTGCAACCAGAAGCTACGATCGCCACTGCCGCCAAAGTGGCGACAATGCAACACTCGAAAAAATTATCTACCCATGGAAACTAATGAAGTATGTATTTGAAATCTGTACGATTTTCTTTTGTTTCTTTCGCTGTGGAATGAAATTCTTTTCTTTTGACAAGGATTTTTTTGTATTATTACATCTAAATACATTAAAAATTTAGTTTTTTTGTATAGTTCAAAACTGTCAAGAAATATATTTAATTAAAGATTCCAAATAAATTATATAAATTTGAAAAAATATCCAAAAATGTATATTTAAAAAAAAATCAATACCTTTATCCTCAAAATTTTTTTGTTGAAGTTCATATTTATTTTTTTTAAATTTCCTGCTGTAGTATTTTTGTAGTGTATTGTCGAGTTGTCGGCGACAGGGACTCCAACTCCGGCGCAGACAGACAACGCAAACAATCAGAGACCCAACAACGGCGACGTGATCATGTCTGGGCCGTTCAGTTCAGTTCGGTGCAGTTCAGTTCAGTCCAGTCCAGCAATGTTGGCGACGTCGTCGCCGTTCGTCGGCTCCAACTTTGTTATTATTACCGCTCGTGCACATGCCCCCAACTGCCCACGATCCGATGATGTTGCTGTTGCAGTTGTTGTGGTTGCTGCTGCACAGCAAACAGGTTTGACCATTCACTTGAACTGCTTTTGCGGAGTCGCCCCGACAGAGAGAGGGCTGGGGTCGGGGTTCGGTGTTCGGTGGTCGGGGCTCGGGGGTGAAGGGCGGCTGCGTGAGCATGAGGGGACCGTCTTCGTCATCGGTATTAAACGTAATCAATAGAGCGAACTTCTTTAATTGAGCATCGTCAACGTGCGAGAGACAAAAGCGAAGCGACAATCAAAGCTAATTGAATGCACAGCGAAAAAAAACAATAACAACAACAGCAAAAGATACAAAATAAGGCAATTGTTTGACTTTAAAGCATTTATCAGCAAAAAAAATTAATAACAAATATTACATATTCGGTTCTTAGTATACAGATGGGATATAATTATTATAGGAAATAAAATTCTTTATAGGATAATAATCCAAAAAATATTTCACTTTGTTATTTGTGCCCCAAAAACAGAATTCTCCCTAAGCCAAACTTCCGTTTCCCATATTTTTGTACAACATACATATGTGCATATAGTATATATGTGCATAAGGCACATAATGACCGGCTTAATTACGCATTGCACAGTTAGGGGCGATATCGATTTTGGAAGCCGCTTAGCAAGTTGATGGAGCTGCTAAACACAACCGGACAATTGCCATCTAAGTAGAACGAACATTATGCGGTCGTCATGGGAAACTTCGGCGGGGGAGTTCCTGGCTGGGACTGGGACTGGGAGTGCCCGACATTATAATGCTCTCGTTGATCGATGGGATTGTCATTGGGCAAGGTGTGTTTTTATGTTAGTAATCCCTTTCAATCGGGAAATTGCATGCTTGCTTAAATTGAATTTAAATTATTTGCTGCAAAGTGATTACATTTCCTGTCTTAGAGTAAAGTACACAACTTGAGCTGCTTACAAAGAAGCTTAAAATAGATTAAGTACATTTGAAATTATTTTGAGTGTCATTAGTTAATAATCAGGAATGGTTGGTGAGGCTTCTGATCGCCTCAAATCAGAGAAGCGAATCAAATGCAGTGATCCTCCATTTCAGCCTATTGAGGTGAAGCATCTTAGAGATAACACTGTAATATTTTCCGAGAAATCAATGGCTATTTCCACGAACAGTTTGATCCGCACTATCAGTGCTTGGCCTTTCCATTTGAATGCTATATACCCGGGTTATCGCCAACTTCTATATTTTCTTAGTCAGACTGCCGCCTGCTCGTGGTTGTTGTTGTAGTGGGCATGGTGTATTCAATACTGAATAATGTGGCTGGGCCGAATGCGTCAGCGCTGAATAAATAAACGTAGACGCCTCTACCTTAGTCAACTGCGAACTACAAGTTTTCGACATTAGGCAGAAACCAATACGAAATGACTGGACTGGGCGTCGGGCGTCGGGTGTTTCAGACCGCTCAACTCAACTTAGCATTAATAGCACTGTCGATTGCTCATTTGTTGACACGCAACGCTGGCTTTTGGCCAGGCGGGAGTTAACAACAACAACAACACCAAAAAACTAGTGTGAGCAACGCTCGGGGGGGAGAGAGCGGAATTATAAACAGCCCAGGCAGCAACCCAGTGCGGATTTCAGCTATTTTAGACTATTTGCTCAACTTAAACTATCCAATATCAACAATGAGAAAGCCCTCCCGGGGCTGCCAATGATGAACTAACTCGAATTTGCATACATAAAATGTATTTCCAATTAAAAGATAACTACATGTTGCGAAAGTGAAAACGTATCTAACGAAATTACTAAATATTACAAATAAATACGTTTTGTTTTATGTCTATATTATTTAATTCAATAAATGAAAATATTCAAACCTTAAGGGAATAAAATGTGTATATACAGAAAAAGAATCAATCTGAAATATTAAGCATTCGAAATAGTCATTCGAAAATACAGATATTTAGGGGGCAACGAACTGAGTTAAATGATTTCTTTTAATAAAAAGAAATCCATTATTAGTTTAAGTTAAAACTAATAAAATGAAAATACCCGTTTTTCTTTTTGCTTTTAACTTAGGGTATTTGAGATTCGTTGATCTACTATTCGCTGAGTTGAGTTTTGTGTACACAAGTCGAGTCGTTGCCGCTGGCTGCTGTTCTCTGGCTGATTGGGAATCGCCAGTTTGGCGACTGTGCACACTCAGATACAGATACAGATACAGATACAAATACCCATTCGCGCCGGATGGAGGGAGCCACAGAAACAAATACAGCGCACAGATGCGCAGATACTTTTATACACATTCTTTGCCACGACGCTTGTCGACGTACTTGTAGCGTCTATGAAATCGTTTTACTTGTATATGAAGCACCGAGAGCAGTAAATAAAACGCAAAACGCGCCGATCGCAGACGAGCGACGCCAACGAAAATATGCCGAGGAATGTTGCCTCTTCTGCTCTCTGATTGTCTGACTTGCAACCAAAACGCATGTATCTCTATCTGTAGCTGAATCTGTATCTGAATCTGCATCTGCATCATTGAGATTGTAGCTTTTGGGTTCAGTTGCAGCATTTGGCAGCTTGTTTTTAATGGGCCATCAGCGCCGCATATTTGCATACGCCAGCAGCTGTTTGCAGTTTCACATGTCAGCTAATTGAATCCGCTCTGCTCTTCCCAGACAGCAGCGAGACAGCTTAATCACTTTGCGTCAATGGATTTAGCTGCTTACCTGCCCCGGACCAGCAACCAGCAACCAGCGGCCGAACAGACCGAATGGCATCATTACGGACAGCGAGCAGAAGAAGATCCTCCCGGGTAAAACCCATAAAATCATCAATAGACTCACGCGGAAAAGGGATGTGCTGAGGATCAGTTCCCCGGCTCCCTTGGCCACTTGACTTGACGCACTTGAGCCCGGCGCTAGGCCCTAATCCCGTCCAGGTCAGACTTTTCGGCTGGCGGCAATTAAAAATGCACAAAATTTAAATTACACCCATCTAGATTTGGGTTGAGCAGGTAGAGCAACAGCCGATTTATTTTCTCACTTCTGCTGAAAATCCTTGCCAGGTTTTCTTTTTCATTTCACAAATGAGATGTCAATAGATGCGGATACCCTGATCTGCTTAGCTAATATTTCTTTAAAATGTTTAAGTTAACAAATCTAAATTCCACAAGATATCTATTAACTTTTTTGAAGTTGAATTTTTTAATATAGATCCATTATAAGCAAAATAATATTTATGTTAAAATAGTGTTTTAAATTTGTATACCCAAACTAAACTTTTGGAACTTTATGAATATTCCATTATGCCTCCAACCTGGTCTTATTCCACACGATTTGTTCAGTTGGCTTCTGGAAAACCGATGAGCCAAGTTCGGTGTCATTCCCGCGGCTTTATCAGTCCCATATCAGTCGCGATTATGAGTATCTACGTCACGTATGTACATATGTGCTTATCGGAACGAAAGTGAAATGCGGCTGACTACGGTAAAGTATCTGTAAGTATGGCCAGAAGCGCTTAATCTTTTCCGATAGGCTTGCACACACACACACATCAAGATGCCTAGATACTTTGTTGTTGCTGATTTATATACATATATCCGCTCGCTCTACATACAAATAAAAGTCTGTATATATGTATATATGTCTGTGTGTGAACTCTGCCGTGAATCACGCCATTTGGGCCTTATCAAGTGAAGCTCTCATCGCTTGTACGAGTATTTTATTATTTCATGCCTATGTACTGGGCACGCACTTTATCAATATTGCCAGGCACTCGCAGAAGTATCTGTGTGCGCTCTTGCGTTGGTGTGCGTGCGTGAGAATTGCTTTGTGCTTGGCACCCACCCATAACAACTGTATTAAACGGCATTCGACATAAGTGGAAGCCCATCTGCTTTCCCCACTCTGATTACCAATAGATAAACGATTTGCCTGAATTTTCCTGGAAGCTCAATTGATAGCCTCCTGAAGGTCATTGCTGTATCTGTTTCGCTCTCTGCTTTTCCTGGATTCAATTGAAAACTTATTGAAAAAGGTTTATGAGCAGCGATAACTTGGAACAGATTGCCAGTTCTGCCATGAGTCATGGTTGATATATTGACTGAGTTATCAGGCTATATATTTTAGGATTAATACTTAACAGTTTAAAATTCGAAATGATAGGTAAACTGAAAATGGAAATTTAACTACTTGTATTTAAAAATGTTCTTAAAAGTTAGTTATTCATTTGCAACTTACCTTTGAGTTTTTCTCGTGCTGTATCCAATGCACTTTTCCGTGAATTCACAGTGGATTCTGAAAAAGTAAGCATGACAGTTTGTTAGAAAATATATATGGTGAAACAATCGAGCAATATAATTATTTCAAGTGCAGCATTTCCAATGTTGTATTCCGAGACGAATCCCACCACCCACATCCTGCCACTGACATTTCACTTGGTGACGTCAAATGCGAAGGCCAGAAAAAATACCAAGGTGCACAAGAGAAAATTGAATCGGGGAAAGCAAAGATGACACACAGATACACAGATACAGATATACAACACAGCACACACAGTCAATAAAGTATTCCAATGGCATGAGGAAAACCGAGAAGAAGCAGAGCCAACTGTTGCTAATTACCATGGGGCGTGGAGAAGCCGAAGCAGCGGCAGACGGCGGCCATCAAACCGAGATGAAAATTCATTTCCACAAATATGTTTACAAGCCAATTCCGTGCGCTCTTTGCTAATTTTAAAATAGATACGTTCTGCATGTTCGTGTGTGTGTGTGCGTGTGGGAGAATCGCTTTCTGCGCATACCGCCGATATAAATTGAAATGTTTTGGGGGAATTTTTTTTCGCCAAGTGAACGTGAAAACGCATTTACGAGTGGTCGAGAATAGCCCGAGATGTTCTTGCCAAAATCGTGGCGAAATTCCCAATGAAGGTTCTAAAAATACACAAAACGATGTTCCCAAGAAATCATTGAGATTGTTTCCCCAGCAGCTGCCTGAGATTCACAAATGACGCACTTTAATCGATTGATAAGCAAGTGTGGCAATAATAATAACAGGGTAAAAAACTATAAAATTACTTGAAAAATCAAAGAATTCAAATTATAGGAAAGATACAGATACGCCTTCCTCCAAAACATAAATACCATCTAAACACAGAATTATAAAGCTAAGAAAGCCTTGTTATGAGGGCCGTGGTGACCTCTTATCGGCTATGTAGAATGATGTCCGGTTGTGGTCGTCTTAATGGCGTAATATTGTAAAGCCCTCAAGTTAAATCGCCTCGAGTTGGCTGTACTTTGAACGCATCGGCGATAAGCTAACGCTCCTGATCCCGTCTCGAACCGAGCCCCCCTAAGTATGCAAAGCAAATCGAGGAGAACTTCCACGTTTCCCAGTTCCGAGGAGAGCCAGAGATATGAAAAAACCTGCATGCAAATTAAAGCAGCCACCAGGCAACCAGCAATCCGGTGGAGGCAAAGCCAACTAAGCTGCCTGGCCAAGTGCAGAAAGAAAGCCAACGGAAAGCAGAAATCGGAAAGAAGAACAAGTTGGCCCAGGTAGCCGCAATGGCCGAGAACGCGGTCCCGATTACGCACGCATCTCCAGCTCCAACTCCAACTCCAACTCCAACTCCACCATCATCTTCAATCGCATCTCCAACGTTTTTACCACCTGCCGCACTTGTATATGGCCGCGACTCGTTGGCGACCAACTTTGGCTTCTCTTTTTGCACAAAGCGGAAACATGCGCATCAAAGCCGCAACAGCAAGTACACAGAGAAAAAATTCAAAACAATGCCAATTAATTGGATATCAAGAAACTGACTGCATTGAAGGAATGGTTTTCTCACTTTTTGTATCTCTTATAGTATTATAATTTATATAAAATACAAAATTCTTTATCTAATTACAAGAATATTATTTCGTCAATGTTTTATATAATCCAAAGATATAATTTAATATATGTATGCGATGTCAAAATGCAAGATATACTTTTTTCCCATGTGCACGTCATGATTGAAATTGGCAATGTCGTCGTCATCGCGATTGAGCCTCTTTTTCTTTCAACTCTTGGGGCCAGGTTGTATGTTGTTGTTGTTTGTTTGTTATTTTTTTTTGGCCGAGAAACTGGTTACGAGATTGGTGCAACCAGTTTATTCTGTGTTGCGAGTAGCATCTGTGGTGTCTTTGTGTGCGGGGGAAGCCTCTCATCGTCGATTTTCTTGTTGTTGTTGTTGTTGTCTTACTAATTGCTGGCCCGACTGTTTATAGAACAATTAACATTTGCGGCTCATTACGCATACGTTGGGCGCATGAGCTCAGCCAGCTGAGAAGCGATGCGATCATAACGCTATAGAGACCAGTGGGGCGTATGAGTAATGTCCCTCGGGGGCTGGAAACACCGAACACTGGCAATGAAATGACTCAGCCATTTCTGGTTTACTTTCAAAGATGTTTTCTGTGGGATTTTCTTTTCTGGAGATTGTAAACAAACAACGAGATGGATTCCAGATAAAATCTAGTTTTCCGAAAACTTTGGCAAATCTTAGACAAACAAATGGGATATGATATTTTCGATCAATTACTATATCAATCTGTATTATATTTTTTTAAAATAATTACTCTATTAATGTTTACAATTGAACGATTATCAGATGCATTCCAAATTGTAAAGTGTTTATTGTAAACCAAATATTTAATTAAATGACAAAGCCGATGAAAAACAAAACAAACTTTCTTATCTGTAGTTTTCTTAGAATTAATGACTGGAGAGGAAAATTAGATATATCTAATCAACACTAAAGATGACTGTTTTGGAGAGCAAACTGATAAAATAATACAAAAGTCAGACGTCATAGAAATTCAATTCGAAGCGGCGCAATATTGCAAATCGGCCTACGCGCACAAATACAGGTATATATGTACGATATATATATAAATATATATATATAAATATATATATATAAATATCTTTAGACACCCCCCAAACACGAATGTATTGAGTTTCGTTTTCAGTTTCATTCGCAACTCACTCTGTGACGTATGGTCCTGTTGATTGCGTAATTTTTTGTGCCGCTGGCGCTGCATTTTAATTTGATTTATTTCACTCGAGTTTGGGCAATTTGTTTTTTTTTTCCCCCCCGTTCCCGCAAAACTTGCACTAAATATAGCATAGCAGGCAGCCGACAAAAAAAACGGAGGAAAACAATTCGATGTTTGCTTTGTTCTTCCAAGCAGCTATAGAACAATAATATATATCTACAAATAAATGAAAATAAAAATGCATTTTGCGCATTTTTTGTGCCTGCCAATTTTTTGCAGCTGCTGGCACATTTTATTAAAGACAAAAAGACCAAAAAAGTTTAGAAAAGAATATGGATATGGATATGCACATGGGCAACGCAGACAGACAACCGAAACTCGAGTTCGGGCAGCTGTTCAAGTTGGTTTATGCACAGGAAAAATATATACATACGATTTTTCATTCCATTTTTATACCCTTGCAGAGGGTATTATAATTTTGACCAGAAGTTTGTAACGCAGTAAAGGAGACATTTCCGACCCTATAAAGTATATATATTTTTGATCAGCATCACCAGCCGAGTCGATCTAGCCATGTCCGTCTGTCCGTCTGTCTGTCCGTCTGTCCGTCTGTCTGTCCGTCTGTCTGTCCGTCTGTCGGTTGCTATGTAAACTAGTCCCTCAGTTTTAAAGCTATCAGGCTAAAACTTTGCACCGACCCTTCAATCTGTTGCAGTTAGTATATAAGTCGGAACGGCCGGAATCGGAACACTACATCACATAGCTGCCATAGGAACGATTGGGAAAAAGTGCCAAAATTTCGCAATTTTTCAAGATAATATATTTATTTTTTAGGAAACTCGTTTAAATGACTAATTTAACTTATCCTGAAAGTTTCATCAAAATTGGACCACTACATCCTATAGCTGCCATAGGAACGATGTGAGAAAATGGGTCAACGAGCATAACTCTGGTGTTTTTCAAGACAATTAATTCATTCTTGATAAAAACAGTTTTCATAGACAGTAAAGCCTTTTAGAAATTTAAAAACCCAAAAATCGGATTACTATATCCTATAGCTGCCATACAATCGATTGAACGGTTTAAAAGCAACTAGCCTGCAAGGGTATTCTAAGCTTCGGGTACCGAAGCTAGCCTTCCTTTCTTGTTATATTTTAGATAGGTGTGATTTTGGATATCTTTCATGAGATAGTTAAAATAAGTGAACTTTGTGAAATCATTTGGATGGTAAACAAACTAAAACTATATTCGATAATAAAAAAATTGAGAAATTTCTCAGATTAATTTGTACTCCTTCTGTTCGTTCCGTGTAGTTTTGAAAGGCAAAAGAGGTTCGGGGCATTGGGTATATGCAGAGCGACCCACATGGAAATATTTGCCTAACTATGCCAAGAATTTTGCCATGTGCGTGTAGGACTTACACAATCATAAACGAAGGGGGCAGAGCCTGACAATTAAATGGCTTTGACTTCTCAGACGAATCGAAAAAGTGGAGCAGGCATTCCTGTTGCTCGACATTGCGGCTGGCACTATCTACGATCCAGTGGTCTTATCTTGGCCGGAGTAATCTGAAACACTGCTGGAGTACGAGTACTTTTGGGGTATACTTATATTTTCGTTTCGCCTTTCAATTTATTTATTTAGTTTCGCACAATTCAACGAGTGCCCGAAGATTGCCAACATAATAACTAATTAATTTAAGGCTCTGCGCGTATCGTAAGAGTTGTTAAGAGTTCGTAATTGAAAGTACAATTTTAGTAAAGCACTAAGGACGTCAAAACTTTTTTTAGCTGGCCTTGCCGATGAAAGTTTTGTCAGGGTTTTAGCTGAAACTTAATTAAGAGTCTTTGGAAATATGGAAAGGAATATTGTAGGAAATATCTAAAGGTATTTAAGGCTGGCAGACTGAGCCAAATAAACTTAAACTTAAAGATGCTGAATTTAACATATGTAAATTTAATAATATATTTAACTAACAATAATCGTAGTCCGTCTTTTGGATTTTTTAATGGAATTTAGTTTTTAAATAAAATAGAAGTAGTCCAAAGAAAAAGATTATTTTCGTGTCAAAATTAAGTATTTAAATTCTAAAACTACAACTTACAAATGGAGAAGTACGATGAAATTGAAAGTTTTCGCATGTCAAATTAGTTAAAATTCGAGAATTTCCATTTGGAATTAATTAATTAGCACAAAACACTCTAAGCAATAGAAGAACAGCAATGCAATTATGTGTGCTTGTATCTGTATCTGTATCTGAAGAGGGTGTGCTGGCATGGGACATATGTACATATGACTATGCAAATGATAAGAGCCACAAAGTTGGATGAGATCTCGAGTAGCGGCGGCGCCCTAAGCCAAATTCAACAGCTGCCAGAAAATAAATAGAAAACATCACTAATCTGCGTGTGTTATACTGTACACACACACACACACATGCATTGACGAATACCAACACACAGCCGCACAAATTAATCTAAATATATACATATGCTCGTCTAGTTGAATGAGCGCAAAATGGAATGCCAAAACGCCGACACCGCAATTATCAAAAGTTATTCACTTTTTATGCTTAATTTCCTTTGAATTGTACGCTGCTCATGCGATATATTCCCTTCCCCCCCACCCCATGCTCTTCCGCTCACTCACACCTGCGAAGCGCTTTCAATTTCAGCTTTCAACTTGCAGTTCAACCGGAGAGACAGGGAATTCCCTCTGCCGCAAGAGAGAGAGAGAGAGCTCTGCTTGTTGCTCTCTCGGCGTGTTGGCATAGGTATGCCTCTCTCTCTCTTGCTCATTTGGGTGGTGGTACTGAAGTGCTCAATCTATTTGTTGTTTTTAGTCACGGTCTCTCCGTTTAGCTTATGACTGTTATTGTTGTTGTTGTTATTGTTTTTGTTTTTGTTGGTGATTCGTTTTCGTTTCGTTGGTCATTAGCTTTCCGCCGTGGTTGTTGTTGCGTTGTATTTATTGTTTTCACTGTTGTTGCTTCTGGGTACTTTTCCCGTTACTTGTGCGCTTGTAGGAAGAAATGCTTTGCGTTTCGCATGCATTTTGCAGATAAACCAAAAAAGGTGGCGAAGAAATTGAAGCTGAAATCAGTTCAAGTTCAAACGTTCCACGGGGATTGGGGGGTAGTAAATTAATGTTAAGGTAACTAAGTCATGGCGGAATTTAATTATAAACTATAAATCGAACTTCGGTTTTAAGAATGGGGAGTGTTATTTATTTAAGGAGAATATTTGGAATACACTGTTGGATATCTACTAGTACATCTAGAACTATCTGGAAGATCTTGAGCAGAATCTGTTGCATTGAAAATATTAAATGTAATCTTAGAAACAGATTTTTCTTTTTAATCATATTTACAACATGCTATCAGATTATTAAATTGCACATTATGAAAGTCTATATTTGTACATACTTTCAATTACAAGAAACTCAATTTTCGGATAACGAAATTAAAAACATAAATTTAATACAAAAAATAATGAATACAAAAAATCATGCAATTTACCATATATGTACATATATTGCTTAATATCAAATTAAGTTTTAAATATGTACCAAATGTCACTTTCTTTGGTTTTAAATAGTTGTTCGTTAACCGAAGCTAACAATTTATAATGCAATGATTAATCCGTATGATTACTGGAGATTATTCGAGTTACACACCATTTAACTTAGAGAATTTCCGGTTCTAGAAGCTCGATTGTCCTCCGCGACCTTATCGAGACAACCCAATCGCAATTCCAAGCTGGCCATGCTGTGCAGAAATTTATCGCGTCCTTTGGCGAAAACAAAAACCAAACAGCAACAGGACGGGAAAAATAAATAAAGATTTATTTCTCGATCTGCGTTAACATAAATTACAGCTCGCCAGCTAAAGCAAAGCCAAAGACTTGGGCCAAATCGCCAAAGAGCACCGACACACACACACACACACACAAACACAACTGCTACGTCATAGCTAGGGCAACATTGTGGCTATCCGTGTGTATCTTCGCATTTCGTTTCAATGTGTATCTGGGCCCTGGGCCCTGGGCCCTGGGCCCAGCCAAGATACAAAGATACAGAGCACAGAGAAAAAATAAAAGTAGCTGTTGCTGCAAAGTTCGAGGTATCCTGGCAACGGCAACAGCTGCCAACTTTCGTGTTCGGCGAGAAAAAGGCGCAAAAACGAATCTTTCCGTCTGCGCCAGTGTGTGTGAGCGACAATTCCCAATCAACTGCTTCCACACCTTCTGCAGCGTCTGCTGGTAGGAGTATACACGTGTACAGTAAAGCCTCCTATGATATACTTCAGTTAATTTAATTATCAATAAAGTTAATTCAAAGAGGCCATTTTTAAAAAATTAAGAAAGTCGAATTTGGCCAAATCCAAGTTTTCCTGTATATTTCACATTACAACCGAATAAGGTAGATAAATACTTTAAATTCACATAATATGCAAGACATTTAATAAAATCAGCAATTCTTGTTACTCCACTACCTTGTTGCCCCAAATTCTGGTTGTATTTAGAGGTGCCGAACTGTATCTGCAAGATACGCGTAGCACTTGCCGCTGCTTTACTTTTCGGTTCTTGCTTGCCAACTTTGTACTTTGCGCTACTCTGTACTCTGTCATTCGCTTTCTCGCTCCGATTGTATCTGCAGCACGAGCTTGTCGCACAGAAAAGGGGGTGGACGGTGGGCGGTAGGCGGTAGGCGGTGGGCATGGTGCGAGTGTCGGCGGGGCAGGGAAGAGAGAGAGAGAGATGATTGTGCGTGGAGCGGTCTATAAACAGAATTCTAAATGCTGGCGCCTCACCGACGTGCTCGACGTGCTACGTGCCACATTCGTAACGTGACTTCCTTCAGTAAATGGCCCACAGCGAGAAAGAGACGGAAGACGAAAAACGAGAAAGAGAGCGGGCCAACTTGGTTTGCGGTTGTGGTTCTGCTTCTGTCTGTCGTTTAATATAAAGTTTTTGCGGTTCAGAGTGAGTGGAAATTGCAGCACACCCTCCCTCATTGTCTTTCGCCCCTCAATCTGTGTTTTTCGCCCGAAACCCGTTTGGGAAAAGCTCTGGCAAGTATTTTGCATTTTGCAAAACCACTGCCAGTCGCATTTTTCATCGGAAAACGTAATAATTCTGTTAAGGGTTATTCAAAAGCTACAAGTGAAATATGTGTATTGCCTACGAAGACGAGTTGCCGGTGGGTTTCCTGGACTCTAAGATTACTCTTTACGAGAACGAGTATTCCCAATTGCATCCCGGGACTGTTTCGCTTTGAAAACGCCGCCGTCGCCAGACACCAAGACGACATCGTCGCCAGACAGTCGCAGTTGGAGATGGCGACAGTGGCGGCGGGTCGGGGGTGGATGGGGGAAGTTCCATGCATGGGTCTTTAACCCAAAACAGGGAAAAAAAACGCAGGCAGCGCAGCAGAACTTCGAGAGGATCACTGTCACACCGAGAAAAATCATCTTGCCGTTGCTTCCAAGATTCAGATGGGTACATATGTAGATACAAGGAACACTTTAAGATAAAGACCCAAACAGGTGTTATCAGATAATTTTTTATTACTTCAAATTTAAGATACAAACTCTTGATAAAAGATAGAGATAAAATATACGTTTTCAACGGTAAAATAAGTAAGTAAACTACGAATTATCAATGATAAAATCAGAAATTGCAGCAAATTCTTTAAGAAAAACAAATCCAAAAATAAGATAACTCTCAGACTTAATAAATACCAGGTGCATCAGTTAATTCAATTCAATTAAAGTATTATTTTGCTCTGTGTATCTGTTCGAATTTGAACTTGAGAGCTGCAAGCGACCCTCTTCATATCGTTGTGCCCAGGCTCATGTGGAGAACCCTTTGGTTCCTGTTGAGTCGGTTAACCTGTTTCCACAACTGCAGCCTCTCCGCATCTCTCTCTCTCTCTCTCTTTCTGGCTCAGTATTCCCATCTCTTTCTGTTACTGCTTTTGATCTTGGATTGTTTATTGTTTTGCGCTTTTAGGCGTTGAGTGGTTGCCGTTGCTGTTGTTGTTGTGCCTGATTTCGAGCCCTAGGCAACTTCTTCAAAAAGGGTCTACCTGACGTAGTAACCTTGTTTGCCTCTATCTGTCTCCTTCACTCGCTCCCCCCTCTCTCTCTCGCTCTGCTGTTACCATCTCAGGTCGGCTGCAACATAATCATATTTGAGATACACATGTGATGTATTTGAACCTGCTTGGGGCTGGCTTTTGTTTGTCTTTTGGGCTTTTGGGGGCACTTAACTTTTTATCGGAAATCACTTTCGGGTTATTCTGCGAATTTCATTTCGATGGGTGTGTATGCGTGATAATTTGTGTATAATTTTCGATTTGGCTTCGAAGGTTTAGGCAATATTTGACTTCATATTGAGAAATCCTTTGTATTCCACAGCCGCAACAAAATCCCTTAAAATTGATAACATATGTGTTTGTTCTTGCTTATTTTTACTTCTAGAAGTTTCTCTCTCTTCTTTAGTTACTAAACTAAATTATACCTACATTTTAATCATATTCCTAATTTAAATTATATACTTTGTGACTGCCTCCCCTATTTTGTTTTAATTAGCATTTGAATTTCCCATCCAAATTCAATTTAAAACAAACATCAACGTCACAGATTAATTGAGATTCCTAGCTCCCCCCTTCGTCATGGGGGATGGAGGATGCAAAGTGAATACCGATTTCAATTAGAGATGCAGAACGTTTGCCAAAGGCCTGAAATCAACGTTGACAAACAACGAATGTGCATTAGGGGCTTCTGGACCCGGCTGCAAATTAAATTGATACGTGCTGATAATTTATTGATTACTACGATTAATCACCCACCGGACTGACGGACCGGGCCCGAATGAAATACCAAGAATTTCCGTGCGATAATTTTCAGTTCGTTCGAGTGGTGAGTAAGATAGAGGCAGTCCAAATAAAACCTAAGATGATATAAAACCCGTTTGATACGGGCCGGGGCCGGGGCCGGGGCCGGAGCGGGGAAACTTGATAGAAAGACTCGTATATAGCCGTCAGGTGAATCATCGTCCAACAACAATGCACCGCCGCCTGTCACTCCAGCGGTGGATCTGTGTGCTAATATTTGGGCTCGTTGGACGAGTGGGTGCGGCTGCCACCGCCATCGGTAGGAAAGCTATACCCGCCGAGCCACCGAGCACCACCGCAACTTGGCGAGCGTTTTAATAAAGTCTTAAGCCAAGATTGCTCGTAGCACCACCGCAAAACGAGTGACGCTGAAACAGGTTAACAGTGTCAGAATTGTGGTTTTATTATTGCATTGTAAGACGGTTGCACAGGGAGAAAAATTATGTAGCTATAAATAATCTATCAAGTTTAACTATGCAATTTTCGCATATCACTTTGGGAACTCCCTTTAAATTAATCAAAATTTAATAAATCAACAGAAAAACTTGTTTAAAAATATTGTTCGAAAACTTTGGAAATGTTTTTTACAAAATAAAAAGGAGATTAAATATATTTTGTTGAATAGATTTTGTTTCTTTGTGCAGAAAGAAACCACATGCAACCACTGCCACCGCTGGTCTTGGCGTCACAGTTGCCCCCCTCACCCCCTCGCCCCCTCACCCCGTTGGGTCTCGCTACTCCCACTTTCCGATTTTAAAGCACACCGATCCAATCCGTAGGTATAGCTATTGCCATAGCTCAGACCCCAAAAGCCAGAATGAGCGCGTGTTTGTCTCTCGTTGGGTCGGACTTTGGATTTTGTGTTTGTATTTTGTATTTTGTATTTATTCTTTCGTGAGCTTCCCCCATAATTCTGGTTCGCTTTTCCTTTGCTTTCGGCCAGCAACAACTGAAACAACAAAAACAACAAAAGAATACCCTTGCAGACTATAGAATATAGTGGTCCGATTTAAGGTTTTTCATTTTCTAAATTGGGTTTAATGTATATGAAAAGTATATTGTCCAAGAATGAATTAATTATATATTAATAAACACCAGAGTTATGGTCAATGACCCACTTCTTCCTATCGTTCCTATGAAAGCTATAGGACATAGTGATCCGATTTTTAAAAGACTTTTGGGATAGGGATATTAAATAATTATAAATATATACTCTATGGGGTAATAGATGTCTTTTGCGTTGCAAACTTCTGGTCAAAATTATAATACCCTATTGCAAGGGTATAAAAAACAACAACAACTACAACAGCTGAAGCTACCCAAACAAGCAACAATGGGCCCAAAGCGTTGGCCAAGTCGAGCTGACGTCGCTGAATTAAACCGAAACCGGTATGACGTGATGCCTGTCTTTGTTTTCTTTGCTCTGTTTTTGTTTTTGTTTTTGCTTCTAGCTCTTCTTTTTACACAGACTCTGACTTTGCATATTTGTTTTTGTAAACCTTAATTCAACACGTTTGTTTTTGGAGTGTTCGTGTGTGTGTGTGTGTGTGTGTGTGAGTTTCTTGTGACTTTGCGTAGACAAACAGAAATTAGATGAAAATAAAACCGAAATAAATATCGTCAAATATTGTATTTCATTTCCCTTTTATAGAAGGCGGCTGAACGACAGACAACGACTGTTGTTTTATTTGGCTTTAGTTAATTTTTTAAAAAAGAATTTTGTATCTTTTTGGATTCGGCTCGGAACCTGTGCCTGTATTTGACCAGCTTGTTCGTCCGAGCATTTTAATTTATTCATTTGAAACACGGGATTATTTCTACACACTTTGAACTATTGACTAAAGCAGCTCAATCCATGTTCCAATTGTGCAAATGTTTCTAAAATTATTTAGAATACAGGTATACCCTGATCAAATGAGCTGAAAATACTCTTATTGTTTTTATATATCTAAATAAATTGTGAAATATTAAAACAGGCTGAAACTAGAGTTAGATTCCCTTAAATGAATTGAAATTTAAGACTTTCCTGCCAACTATTTTCCCTGTTAATTGTAAATATGACATAATCTGGCATTAGAAGAAGTGCCAGAACATAAACAACGAACGCATTGACCGCATTTAGCATTGAACTATGCTGTGGAGAGGTTATCAATCGCTACAAAAATACACATTTCATTTCATCAACACAACATCAACTACGTAATTGCAAATGTCTCATATAGACAGTGTTTACATTCGTTGGATGCAAATGCTGTGAATAATCTCTCGGCTTCTGCCTAAACTTTGTCCATTAATTGGCGCTCGTTTTAATCATGTTTGCTTCTGAGAGTAGCGAATAGTTGGAGATTACTCACAGACTTTGGCTGCTTAAATTTGCATGGACATTTTAGTTGGCTAGTTTACACTTCATTAATTAGCCAACATGTTTTCGCCAAGCTGGAGCCCTGAGCATTGTTCACTATTCAACCGGAGAATTCGCTCGGCTCCCCCGAATGCAAATAGAACCGGGCCTTCGAGGAACGGGAATATTTTTCAAATTATGCACTTCAATTACAAGGGAAACGTTTTCCCGCCAGCTGTTCCAACAAAAAGGGTTGCAAAATCCAGGCACTGACGTAGGAAATGCCACTTTGCCCAGTTTGAGATACGGAGATAAAAAGGACGAGTCCACCCCACCCCGTCCCACCACCCAGCAAAGCAATCGAGAGATTCACGAACGAATTCCGGCACGTCCTTAGGCAACAAAAAAACGAAAATTGTATTAGGTTATCCTTGCCACACTCACGCAAACACACACCCAATGTGGGGCGAAAAGGGGGCGGAGGATTGGAGGGGAAGGCAAATGGCCTTTCACGGTCGTTGCCGTCACTCATTCTTTGCTGTTGCTTTTTCCCTTCCAGTTGTTGTTGCTATTCAACCGCTCTCAGAGACCCTGCTAAAGAAGTTACACAGTGAGAAAATAATGTAGTACTCCTATAACTCAAAGGAGAAAGCCAATAGTTCGTGCTATTGTTAGGATAGGGATAATGAATCTTTGTCTAACTAAAAATCCCTCATTTTTATATCCCAAATTTAAAAGTAAAATAAAGTGTAAAAAAAATATATCTATATGTACTATATATTCTATTACTTTTATAGTACGATATTGAAATCATTTCCAGATGTGTTATAAGCAATATTTGTTCGCATCCTTTTTTCATATTTTAATTTTTCCCCTTTTCGACTGCGATTTTTAAACAAAATCTTAAAGGGATTTGGATTGTTTTCTCCCTGTGCATTGCCTTACATTGGCCACAGCCAACAAGGTTCGCTACCCGTGACACACGAGGCTGCCAAGGGGGCCAAGCTCACGTTTCCTTGCCACTCCCGCAACCCGCCACCCACCACCCACCACTCCCCCTCTCTCTGTCGCTCTTTCTCGCTCTATCTCTTTCGTTGCTTGCCTACTCATTTGTGTTAAACTTTATGCTACCCAGCAGCGTTCAAGGAAAATGGGTTATATTTTCGCAGCATTTGCAACTGTAACTAAAGGTTAGCAGAGGTTAACTCATCGTTTTGGGTACTAAACGTTGGTTTTACTCGTATGGTTAACATAGCCATTCCATATTTCTGTGTTTTATATTGCATATAAATATTTAGTTTATAAATTAGAAGATAACAACTAGACAAAGGAAATGCTCCTTTTATGGGTGTTTTTATTTTAAATAAATGTTTAGTCGGAAAATTATATACATACTTATACATTTCTGAGCTTGCATTTTAATTTTAGTATTTCTTGACTGCAGGGGGGAATTAATAAAAAATAAAAAAAAACATGAAATATAAAATTAGTTTTGTTATCATTTAATATTTGTATTCATAATGATCTTAGTAGTTCATTTGAACTGATATTTTAAGATGATTTTCAAGACGAATTTTTTGTTTAAATCAATATTTAGGTTTTCTCTTTTTTCTTATAATAAATTATTGTTTGATCATATGTCAAAACTTATTTTTGGTTCTTGATGTTTCAGGGTGTCGTTTGGTCAAAACGAGTGTCGAACATTTCCAGCGGGTGGCTTGGTTGACTCGGTTTAATGCTCGCTTTTCTGTGGCAACTAACTGACGACCGACTCGACAACGTCATCATCCCCATTTCCATTTCCCCCCATTTCCCCATTTCCCCCCATTCTCCACCCCAACCCAACCCAACCCCATCCTCATCAGCAGCTCCGTGGTCTTCGTTCAATGTTCGTTTTATTATGGTTGAGTGCTGCTGGCTTCGCTGCCTCTGCCAGCGTCTCTGCCAGCAGCTCTGCCAGCGCCTCTGCTCGCAGCTGCCCCACAAAAATCCAATGTGCGCCCGCAAAAGCAAATAAAAGTTTATCATTTGGGGAAGCCCTGCGCTTTCATAGACTGTCTGAATGTGTGTGGGTATTGTGTCTTTGTGTGTGTGTGTGTGTGAGTTCGTTTGTGTGATGAAGAGGTTTGGCAACACACACACACACTCGTGCCCCCACACTTGTACACGTGTACTTTTGCCTTGTTTTTCCGTTTTTTGCCAGCTGCCAACTTTTCCCTTAATTTCTTGTTTTTATATTTTTCTGTTTGTTATTTTCCTCTCCTTTCCTGTCCTTTCCTGTCCCTGTCTCGCACTGTCTTCTCTTTCGCGCTCTGTGGCAAGTCATTTCGCTACAGGTATGGGGTTTTATTTTGGCTTAAACTCATAGGTAAAGTTGGCCCCTGGATTTCACGTTTCACGTTTATTTATTTCCCTTTTATATTCTCCCCTTCCCCTCCCGTTCCCCGATTTCCGTATTTTTTGTTTGGCTCTTGTTGCTTTCCACTTTTTGGCGACTCTGCCTGCCGTGATCTTTTCGGTGGGCGGGGAAAGAGAATTTTCTGGGCGTGGCTATCCATAAGAGTTGCTCAAAAGGCATCCCAGAACGAACCGTGCTGGAGTGTTTGTTTATGGTCATGATATGGCCAACGGAAAAAAACAATAAAATGGGGGAGAGCCCATTTGCTAAACTGTGACTTCGGTAATTTTGTTCGTTTTTGGAAATCTTTGCGTGCCGGTAGAAGAAAATTTGTAAAACAAATCAACTTAGCCGAGGTTAGTAAGTGGATAAAATCGAAAAGACATAACATTTTCAGCACTACCAAACATACGAATTAAATTCATCTAGATATGGTTGAGTTTTCGTAATTAATGTTTAAATAGAATATAAATATACATATCCAAAAGCTCAGCTTGCTTTTATTCTGAAATAGTTGTGACTCAAAATCGAATCCAGATCGAATTGAGTTTAGGTAATCCAGAATTTCATTCGAAATCGGAGCAATCAACAAATGGAAGCGGCCACACCTAGACCTACATAAGCAGCTACCTGGCACTTAAGGACTTCACCCCCTTTCCTCCCCACCCCTCTCCTCCCCTGTGGGGAAGGGAAAGCCATGACCATAATGAAAAACCAACCCTCGGAAAGGCGAAAAACTACGCAAACTAAAAGGCTTTTTTCATTTGAAATGGAATGCGAGCGAGCAAACGTAAAGTTGCCAAAGGGAAACTGAAACGGGGCAGAAACAAAAGGTAGCAAAGGAATGAGCGGGGGGGAGGGGTGGGATTTTCCCATCCCCCATCCGCAATCCCCATCCGCCACCTTACTCCCCTCATAAATTATCTGCACAATGGCCCAGAGCCAAGGCAAAGGCAAAGACAAAGTCGATGCGAAAGCAAAAGCAAAAATCCTGATCCAAAAAGAAGCGAGAATTCCGGGCAGAGTCTATTTTAATTTTGACGTCGTTAGCGACACAGAACGGAGACGCGAGTCGAAAGGAGATTACGCCGGAGTCTCTGGCAACGCAGAGACAAAGGTAAAGCCAAAGCTAGCTTAAGTGTTTGAGCTCCCAGTCCCAACCACAGTCCCAGACCCACTTCGCAACTCGAATCCGAACCCCCACCATCCAAGCCCCATCCATCGGCACCTTGAAGTCAAGGCGTAGCCAAGTTAGAGGCGAGCTCTTTGAACATGTTGCGCTTGCCACAGTGGAAGCTCTCAAAGTCGGGAAACTCACTCGGCGCTTTTCATTAGTAAGTTCAAATTAGGAACGGATGGTTTAACCATTTCTAGAGAATTCTTTTTGGTAGCATACTTTATAATACATTTAAGTTAATTCTGAAATGAAGTTTAATGTTTCAAGAAGTCTGAGTTCCATATATAAAATATTTTTATTAAATATATATTTTTTTACCAAAATTAAATACTATTTTCCACAAAATATATATATTTTTTTTCCTTACAAATCTATAATTTTTGTAGCTATATAAACATGATAAGATAATTCGGAATACAAATAAAAGTATAAGAGTTAAAGTAATGAATAGTAGAAATTCTCAGATACATTATTTTTGTTGCATTAATAATATTCCCTTTCAGGTTGCAGCATCACTGCCTTCCAATTGAATTCGCCATCTTTTGATGACGAACCAAACGGCTAGGAACGTGCACTCTATCTGCCCAGAGAGAAATACTTGGCATATATCAAAAGCCAGGCGGGCACACACTTGTATCTCATTTGGCAAAAGGCATCTGAGAGATGGCAGTGTGTGGGCAGCAGGGCATGAGAGCAGGAGAGCCGCCCCCCCCCTCCCGCTCCACTGCTTGCAACAAAGTATCTGCCTTTTTAATAGGTTCAAACTGTAGCATGAGTAACAGCAGCAGCCAAAGCAAAGGCAATGGCAAAGGCAATGGCAAAGGCAGCTTGTCTAACAACCCGCGTGACGCAAAGTATCTTTGACTGCGAGTCCCGAGTGCGAATGCGAGTTCGAGTATCTGTATCTGTGAGTGCGCCTGTTGCTAGTGTACCCGCGCCTGTGCCTGTGTGGGTGAGCTGTGCGGCAAAAGTTCATGACGCTGCCGGAGCTTGATTTTCAGGCCATTACATGGGGCTGGCTGGCTGGCTGGCAAACAAGCTGCCTTGTTTGTGCCTCTCCGTGTTTTCTCTGTTTCCCGTTTCTGGCTGTGCCTCTTTCTTTTACCCATTTCGTTGTTTTGTTTGCCGTTCCCCGCTGCAGCTCTCTCTATCTCTCCCTCTCTCGCTCGCTCTCTCTCTCGCTCTTTCTGTGTGTTTGTTTGTTTGCCTTTTGTGTGCGCTGGGGGATTACGTAAGGGAATCCCCAACATTTTGCAGCGCGCGCGCCAACGCAACTGAAATGAGATGATAAGGGGGCCAGCGAAAAACACAGAAAAAGCGGGGAGGGGCGAGGAGGGGATAGGAGGGGGGCGTGGGCGCATTGCAATGAAAAGTGACTACTGGCGCTGGTTGTTTCATGTTTTATGCATGCTCTGTGTTTTTTGTTTTGCTTCTTTTTGGCCTGCCAACCATCTCGCTGGCTTGTTGAGCAAGTGAGTAAAGTAGTCGTGGCACAAATAATAATGCAAAAACTGTATTTTATAGATACAGGCGTTGGTGGAGCACGGCCTCAAGTGGGGGCGTGGCTGCATTCCCACTTTGTGGATAATTTTCTTGTGAATCAAAGAATTTTGCGCATATTTTGTTTTGAATCATTTAAAAATCTCTGTGTTTTTAGGGAATAAAATAACTGGACTTGTTAATATTGAATACAAATAATTTATCATAATCTCGAGATGTTTTGTTGAAGTTTATTAACTAAATATTTTCCATATTTTATACCTACATATATTTAATAGATCATTTAACAATTATAAATATTTTTCTGTATATATTGTATTGAATGGGATTTCCCATGATAGAACCATTAGCATTCCCCAACCAAAGAACCAATTTCGCCCAGGCCAAGACCTTAGTGTCGTCCTGCCATATGGCAACTGTTGCCCTGGTCGCTGAAATTGAAAGCTTTGCCCATTCGAGCATTCTATTCGAAAATAAGCGTCCTTGGATTGGAGCTCGAAATTCTTGGCCTGGCATTTCGTTAGCTCTCAGTTAATGTATATAAATAATTCTACTTACTGCCTCGACCGCTGCCCTTGCGTCGCGCCATTTTCCAGTGTGTCGGTGTGCGTGCGTGTGAGTGTGTGTGTGTGTGTGTGGGGGTATCCTGTTGTTGCGCTTTTCCTTTGCCTGTTTTTTTTTTTTTTACATGGGACAAGCGATGGAAATTAGGTTTCTTCAGCTTGACTGATGTATATTTAATAAGAAGCGGCCAACTTCCACGCCCACTTTCGGCACTGAGTGTTTTGTTATGGCACAACGACAAGTGAAGCGCGTGTTTATGTGTGTGTGTGTGTGTGTGTGTGTGTGTCGTCCTTGACGCACACACAATGAGTGATGTCCTTGCTGGTCCGTGTATCTCTCCGTTCGGTTCTGTTTGCACTTGGGTACGTTGGTGTGGCCTGATTTCCGGATACGCTGGTATTTGCCCTCTAGACAAATAGAGGAGCCATGTCCATGATCATGTCCTGGAAGTATCCTGATATGCCGTCAGCCGTCGACGTGGTGGATATTGGAACCCGCTCGCTGGCATCGCTGCCATCTATTTGGCATTAAGGCTATTTGAGATCTGTGATCTGCTCTCTGCTCTGCCCTCGTCTCTCGTAAATATGTTTTGGTGCGAGTTGTATAAATCCATAAAGATAACTTGTGGTTCTTGTAAATACTACGAAATGTTTTTTGTTTTTTTTATTGATTTTGTCCTGATATGCTGTTTTGCGTAATGTTTGATTCCCCTGTTGGTTCTTGTGTCGTCATCAAGTATCCGGTTTTGTTTCTGCTGCTGTTGCTGCTGTCGTTGTGGTAGGCCACGACTTATTTCATTTCGTGTTGTTTGTTAAATAATTTGGTTTCATTTCGCATGTCAGGGGTCACCGGATTGACCGTTATCCCCTCACCGTTTACCGTTAACCGACGCCGCTTTGCCACCGTTCAACCGTGCGTATACGCAATGTGGGGGGTGGTGGAGGGGGGTAAAAAGCAAGAATACTCGCACAATGAAACTAATTCGCGCGATACGAGCGCGCAAATTCTTTCAAAAACAGTTCAACGCTATTTATTGGCTGTGAATACTTCTTATCAATAATATACATATATACGTGGGGCGCAACTCTGTGAGTGGCTCACTTTTTTTTGTTGTTGTTTAATATACTCAATATGGCTGTGCGATTCTATTAATAAACGAATTGAATACACAGACATATGTATTCCGCGTGCGTTTTTGATTTGATTTGATTTAGATTTTTGTTGCTGACTTTGTTGCTGCTGCTGTGTTTTTTTTGCGCATTTACCGAGTGCGGGAAGCGCGCGAAAAACGAGATGCGTGCGTCGACGTGTCGTGCGGGTGGAGTTCGCCCTGTTTTGGGAATCCCGTGCTAAATTGTACTTGACAGACGACGATTCCTTGGCAAAACACGTAAAAGCACAAAAAAACGCGGACGAACGGCCGAAATCACGTCTCGTCGCGTTGGAAAAAAGTATTCGATTGAGCGAAATACATTTTGTACTCTATCTTTTGAGTATGAATTTCCTCGCTCTCTCTCTCGATGTTAGCTAACATGAATCTCAGCTGTTAAGCGAATGTTAGCGTTATTAATGTCTCTGTTAGTTATTAGTTTCTGTATGGTGACTTGTAAATATACATATATTAAATTACACTTTAACCTCTACCATATTATAATACAAACTAAAATTTAAATTAACAACTTTCTTTAAAACAATCATCAACTCCTTAACTTAAGAATGGATTAATATGAGGTACTAAGTGTCCCCAATCATTACTACAGAATACCTTATTCACAAGTCCCTTATACATCTTATAGCAACATGCCCCTTAACAAAGCAAAATCTCCAGTAAATCTCAGCAATATCATATTATTATTGGTTATTTTATTCAAATAGCTAACAAAATAATATAATTATTTAAATATGTAATATAATAAACAACAAAACCAATTACATTGAATACGATTATTCAAATGTTTGTGTTATATGGGCATTAAAGAAACTGCAAAAAAAAAAACAAATATTGTGATTTGCCGTTGTCCAATATCATAATAATATTAATACATTTAATTAAAAAACACTTGACGATGAGAGGTTCGGGAAAATATCAGGAAGTTTCATATCGAGTGGAACCGAAATGAGAAATTAATAACTTAATTTAATTTCCAGATTGAGCCCCAAACAGATCAGTCGGAAAAAAGGTTGTAAAATGTAACATTAAATAAATTATAATTTTTTGCAAATGCCAAAGTGAATTTTATTTGTTTGTTTACCTTTTTGTTTGGACTAATGAGTGTCAACTATTTCTATATAATATTCAAAATAAATATCTTATTTTAAACATTTTTATTGTTTTTATAATTATATTTTACCAAAATAAAGGTTTCCTCTAAAATAAATTGAATATCCAAAAATGTATGTTGTGTGTTCTTTAATGGGAATTGATAAAGGGATTCCCTTTAAGCACATTTTAGTGGCAAATTGTTCTTTAATCCATATATATTTGGTTTTGATCCGACATAAAATGATTCCCTCAAAAAAGGCCCAACATGCAACCGCAAATTACCCCTTCATGTAGTTTGAGAAGACGTTAACAGGTTGTATCCCTTACCTCACATTGACGTTTAGGCGTACATGAACCCTTAACCTATACCACTAAAAATGTTTGATCTCAAACCCAAATGTTGTGGAGTGCAAAAAAGGTCCCCGACTACTGGCGCGATCTTTGAATGAAATTCCAATTGCGGCTTTTCTTATTGGAATACGTAAATTGGCCGGAGAACTATAACAAATCTTAACAATTCGGATATTTTAATTAAAAAAGTTTGGTATTGACAAACTATTATTCTTTAAATTGAGGAATGCTCACAAATGTTGATTTATGAATTCCCAATGCAAAGCGAAGTTTTTTAATAATTAAAGATATTTCCATTCCATTCTTGGCATTTAATATCTAATAAGAAGCTCGTCTTTTGGGAAACTCACCATGTCACCCGATTGCAGGTTGCGTCGAACATCTTTTAGATACTAGTTTTTTCAGTATTTAACAAATAATGGCAACGCCGGAATTTCCACTCGAGAGAGAAGCAGCGCCAATGTTGCCTCTAAATACTTCTTTCTCTCTTTCTCTCTTTAGAGGCACCAATTGCGCTGCGATTTAAGCCAGCATGGACCCAAAACAATCAGTTAACAGCTGTTAACTAGAATCGAGCTCCATCGACGCACCAATGAGCTCTCTGTGGCACTGAGCGAATTTCCACTTTTCCGCTCTTCTCCGCGGCGAATTCGCTGTTTTCAATCTGTTTTTGTTTCAATTATTCTGTTTACCTTTTTTTTTGCTACTCCCAAGCGAAGAGAGGAGACCGTGCAAAGAGCATTTTTAAGAGATAGTTTGTATGTGGCCAGAGGCCATGATTGAAGGAATTTAAGTAGTAACTCAAGATGTGGTTAAATCTTGAGCCTTTTTTTTATTATTTTAAATATGATAATAATAATAGCGGGCACCTTTTTATCAGTCCGCTAATAAGCTATGTTTATTAATTTAACCCTCCCGTTGATAACTGCATATTCAGATAAAAACTGCCTCAGCCCGAAAGTATGCAGCATTACATTCAAAACAGATAGGAACTATACAAATCATGCAAAAATGTATTTAAGTGGACTAATATATATATTTTAAATAAATCACTTAAGACACACTTATTGATGAATGCAAATCGAAATCGAAGCCCTAGTACTCATTTTACATTTTTTTATTAATTGAACTGTACAAAAACACAAATAGCAAATAATCTTGTAAGTCTTATTGGGGTGAATAAATAAGTTAGTACATTGCAAGTAATTAAAGTATACTAAGGCGCTCTATATATCACATTCTTAATCAGCACCAATAGTCAAGTCGAAATTGCCATGTTCGTCAGTTCGGCCACATATCCCCCACATCGATCAAGTTTATTTTTAATTTAGGACTAGGAGGATTCTATTAGCATAACAGCCAAATCCTCCATATCTTTAAGACCATAAAAGCTTTAACTTAATTATTTCATATTATTAATATGTAATACACCCGCAGATTAAGTTGTTTTCAAATTGTTGTCAAGTCAACTTCTGCCACCGCAGACTTTAATTGTTAAACCTTTTATGATTGAAGTGAGTATAAACTCGCTTTTGTTTTAATTGCCTACTCCTTGGGGCATATTTGACTATCAGCTTTAAATTCCATTTCCTCGGTACGTACATATGTATGTATATATAACGTTCATCCAAGACAAATAAAATTAACAAGGGACTATAATTCCCTATATAGAGGCAAAACTAAAAACATGTGGTTTTGCAATTGATATTTTGAAATACCTACTACAGCTCACTGCCAACAAAATACATAAACCAAATATATTTATTTTCAATATACGATAAGTTCTGATAAAAATACAAAGAATATTTCCGCTGGCTTGTATTAAAAATCTAATTTGCTGAGTTGAACAACTCTTAACGATCTTATCAAAGGATCAGTCTCTGTGGTCTCGCCAATTTAGCCACCAAATCATTTGGGGCAGGCTGCTGGCCCAGTCAAAAGCTGTTCGCTTTGTTACGCCTCGTGTTCGTGTCAAACGGCTAAAATAATGCGGCGTCAAAGGAAATTAAATGGTGGAAAAAAATAAGAAAACATTTGAGATGTCGAGTGAATGAACGCTGGCCTGACAGCTGGGAGAGTTCTCAGTCGGCGTGACAAGTAAAAGGCGTGGCCTTGGGCCTCGTTTACCGTTCCGT
>JAJJHY010010898.1:3383754-3427306 GCA_021224005.1 Drosophila setifemur
CCTTCCGACCAAATCAATTTAATTCCATCCGAGCAGATATGTTGTCTGCATCAACGGGTTTCAATGAGAGATGTGTCGCACTTTTTGGGTATTTTAAGAAATTTCACAAATCATTGGAATTCATTTAAGAGCTGCACATGAGCTCACTCTAATCACATTGCTCACCTTCGAGTCCAGGCCCAGTCCAGGCCCCTCTCCCTCCTCCTCCTGACCCTTGGCCATATATTTATCAATGAAATCGCAGTACGCGCGGCATTCCAGAACAGCTGACTCTTGTTTACTAGATTCAATGTTCGATTGAAGGCGCAGGCGCCGGTTTCCGGCTAGAAGTATTCCAGTCCCAGTTCGAATCGCGTGCGAAACTGGAAGGAGGGGAAATTCGAAGAGCCGAGTACTTTGGCGCCAAATCAGTCGAAACACTCGGGGATTCCGATACAGTCTGCCGACTGAAGTGCGCGTGAAAGGATCCGAGCGCGGATCGGAACAGACTGCATCGGACGGCATTTGGAATCGTTTTCAGATACATTGTGAAAGAACTAACTATTTGGAAAAATAAACAAATTTAAACAATTAATACTAAGTGATACTACAAAAAACTGAGCATGACCTCATCCTGAGCGAATAGTAATTGCGGAAATAAACAACACTTGTGAGTGAAATTAAATTGATGTTCAATTATCAGGCATTCTTTAAAGTTGTCCCAAAGCAAATAAATTAAAAATCCGAACAAATAATCAAGAAGACAAACGAGAAAATTCAGTTTAATTACGAACTATTTTCTTTGAGAAAATAATTAATATTTTTCGACCCATTGACAGTGTAAAAGCTGACCATAATTGGCTTTATTTTCCTTTCTTATTTTCCCACATAAAAGGGTTGTCCAAGGACTAATTGCCTTTTCGGTGACCCATCAATATGAATTTAATGAGACATAAAATGGGAAAAAAGGTAACAGATTGTGGTCGTACCCAACATATTGCTTCAAATTGCGTTTGCCACTCCGCTTGTAATTGAATTGTTTATGCTCTGTGGCACTTTTCCTTATTTTTTAATGAAAACATTAAAAAAAAAAGAAAAGAAGGCAATCTTCGGGGTTCGATGCTAAAAATACCCTTGCAGACCAGTTGCCCTTGAACCCTTTATGTAAATAGGATATAGTGGCTTTAATGTCTAGAAGGAATCAATTATATTTAAAAACACCAGAGTTATGTTCAATTTCTCCGAAAACTTTCCTAAGAAAGCTATGGGATATAGTGGTCCAATTTTGATAAGACATTCAGGATAGGTTAACAGAGTTATTTAAGAGTGATTACAAAATAATCAATTAATAACCTTAAAAAATTGCGAATTTATGAATTTTTTTTCTCAATCGATCCTACGGCAGCTATGTGATGCATTATAATACCCTCTGCAAGGGTATAACAAAAGATGGAAAAACGGCATATAAACAAATATAGAATAATAAAACAAAACGGACAGTCGAATAAACAAAAGTTTTCATTCGAATTCAGAAAAGATGTGGAATAGAAAAAATATATTTGGGAAGTTCGACATTCTTTGTTTTTTTATTAAAGTGATTTTGAAGGTTCCTTAAATTTTTTAGGCAAAGTCAGGTTGAATAAATATAATGACTTAAAATGGGTTAGCTTAAAGTAAGCTTAGTACGAAAAATATTTGAAATTTTTAAAATGCAAAAACCTTATAATATAGTATGAATATACTATATCTATCTTAAAATGTATATGTGTAAAATGTACATAGCATATATTAGTGTAAATAATTATATAATTCCAGTTTCATCTTAAAAAAAATGTAAAAGTCAACCAATTCAAAGTTAATTTCCTAAGAATATATATCTTTACGTTCAGTCAAGTTCAAGGTAAAAAGTAAATTCTATGAAACTATCAAATAAACTTAAATATTAAATAATACAGAAAGGCATAATTCTCTTTATCCAAAAACTAGGAAACATAAAATGGGAAATATTTGTTTATTATCTAGTTGAAAGATCACGGAATTTAAGAGAACTGTAATGAAATATTCTTGTAAATTACAGCAAGTACATGCTGAAAAGTTTTTCTTAACTAAAGTAAATATATTATTATGCTTATTAGGTTTTGAGAAATGCCAAGACCTAATTTAAAGGGCTGTTTCATGTGGAAATAGTTTTTGCTTGTTCGTTGTTTTTTATGTCTTGGATGTTCAAGAAAAGAAATGGTCATTGTTCGGTGGGCCAGTAAATCTATTTCCAAATGCCGGGCCATTGCTGCCAAAAAAGGACCCAACTGGTCCAGAGCCACGCGTTGCCGCCTTTTGTACATCCCTAAATATGTCTAATGTTCAATGTTCTGTATTTAATTGATCATATGCATAATTTATGAAGTCTTCAAAGTGTGGGCACTAGTTTCGCCCCGGGACGTATGTATATTTTACCACGAGCTGGGCCAGAAGGCAAGTCATGCGAGCACATAATATCAATCTGCAGGCGGAAATCTTACCACAATAGGAAATTGATGTCCCACCGCACCTCCCCGCAGAAAAGCTAAACCACACTCTGCGCTGGATATAAGGATCACAATTCATGTGGCTGCCTGCGGAATGCCTAAGTTGTATTTATTGCGAGTGCGAGTGCGAGTTGTGGGCCTGCCATTGTGGGCACATCAAAGTAACACGCTTCGGACATAAAAGAATAAATTAAACTGGGATGAAAAATTCCCAAAAAAAAAACCGGAGGAGAAGGAAATTTCGGAAATAGAGAATGGGAACGGCGTCGGCCCAGCCTCTCATCCCATGCCCATCCCATTTGGCAGATGCCATTGCCCCCTGGCACGAGGTGACATCTTCGCTGGGTTTTTAATATGTTCCTGCAAGTTAGACGGCACGGCATGAGGCTTTTTAATAATACATAAAGTACCGGGCAAGCTGGGAATTGCAGTGGGCATTAGAACTAAGTTCATTATCTCAAATCACCAAGGGCCGAGTCTAAATTAAATATATAATGCTTGCATGACGGCTCTACTTAGGCCAAAGGCCCGCTGGCTCCCCTGGAATAAATCCCAATTTATGAGCCTACATTTCGGCATTCGGCCATCGGACAAGAAGCGTTTTGTGTCTGTCGTCCTGTCTTGGAGTTAATTAGCCAGTCGCCGACGACTTCAGGTTTCTGCCAAAGTTCAATGATTGGTTTCCGTCATCGGGCCTTTTCCTGAGGGCAAAGAGCAAGTAACGGATTTGTCTCATTAGGCGGCTTCCTGCTGCGTCATTTGGATTCGGAAAACTAAAGGAACGACAGCTTTGACTAATCGGTTTTGTGGCTTAGGAAATTGCATTGAATAAATATTACCTCAATCAGATTTATTCACCTCTTCCCCCCGGCTATTAATCCTCCCTCTTTAGAACCTTTCAGTCAATAAACATTTGAGGAGTCGAAGAAAGGGTTTACTTAATTTCGCATTTTAAACTGTGTTTGTAATCAAACTCCTCTTTAATCCCCTTGAATCACATGAAAGGGAATACCATTGCCAATGGAAAGGGTTTACAGAAACGGATGCCGTTGCCATGATAACCGCCTTCTTATTAATGTCATTTCCCTCTGCAGAAAGCCTTGGAATCAATGGCCGATCCGTTTTCGGGGAAGGTATTGATATAATTGGAAAATATTGTATCATAAACTACCTTATAATTCCATGCTCCAGAGGAGTTCCTGCAGGCACTTCTCAATAATTTCAATTAAAACTGCTCCTGCGTGGGACGGTGGCTTTATCCCGGGCTACGCCAGTTAAATAAATAACTTGTTTCCTTCTCTGCGGAGCACTTAGCATCGCATCTTTGATACGGGTGGCTGCCTTTCAACAAGCCGTTAAATGCAAATAGTAAACAATAAACAATGTTCGAGGTTCTCGGCAGATGTCTGTGTACACACGAAAAGCCCCATCACTCCCACCCAAGGAACGCCCACTGAATACACAGTTCCCAAAACAATGCGAACACATTGAAGTGCACATCTCAGCTGGTCTTTTGACTGGATTGGATTCACTTGGGTTCCTCTTCAGCGCGTGCCTCACTTCTTGGTTTCCCTGGTCCGAGGTGGTGGTTGGTGGTGCTTGAGTTTATGCCAAATTTCAGAGTTTTTCTTAAGAAATCCAAGAGTAGGGAATTCTTTAAGGTTGGAGGTGAATTTATGGATTTGCCGAAAGATTTGCCATTGTTAGCCCCCCTTTGACCGGGCAATTTACCTGGGCAGAAAAGTACAAATAAATGTTCTCAATGGCTGCGAGATGCGAATTTCTTGTACTTAGTGCTAACGGAAAATGATCCGTACAGTGGGAAAAAATATATATGTAGATAACAGATTTGCTCTTGGGGAATTAGGTATTGATAATATCTTAAAAAATGTACTAAAATTTATCATCCAAAAAAAGGTAAATTTATTTAAAATTTTATTTTTATTTTTTAGTAGGTTCTTGGCTTAACATCTTTTTTTTTTTTGTGTACTATTATTTGGCTTGCCGAAATTTGTTATTCCCCAGTAATTGATACGCCTTTCCGTATCCCCTTGGAATATTTAAACATAAAAGGTGGTTTGCTTTAGCACCCAATTCCAGGCAGCAATTTTATTTATTGTCCATTTTGGATGCTCCCCTTTTGGCCAAAAGGTGCCTTCGGAGGTGGCATTTGAACTTTGAATTGCTTTGAATTTGTTGTTCTTGCCGTTCGCAGTTTTTTCGATTGTGTTTTTTCGCCGGTGCGTTTCGCTGTTTTATTGGTGCGTGCTGGCATTCATTAGCATTGAATGTCTAGCCGTCTGACGTTTGCATATAAATTGTCTAATGGGGCCAGCGGGCATTGATAATTGTATTTTATGTCGAGGGGATTTGGTAGGAGTCGGGCTCAAATCGACATTAAATTAAATGAACGCCGGACGCTGGGAGCAGGGAGTTTTTAGTTTGGAAGTGCGAAGATGGTCAAGTGTTTGCTCGACCGCAAAAAGGACATTACCAAATGCCCATTACTCAGCACAAATATTGAGTGATAAAAACTTGAATGCCAATACTCCCTCGTCATTTTGCCGGGTTTCGCCATTTTGCCATCTTTCCGAATTGACTTTTCAGCTCCGACCCCCACTTTATATCAACTGCCATTCATTGGCAAAGCCCTCAAATTAAGGCCATTGCCATTTGTCGATTTCATTACGTATACGCAGTGTGAGCGTTAGAAGGCCTCCAGACCCAAATCACATTGAACGCGAGCGTCTGTCATCGGAGCATTACTCAAAACTTTGCTGAACAAAGAGGTTCACTTGGGTCAGACCAGCCCGAGCCGGTCCGAGTCCGGTTTTCCATAATTCCATCCCAGGGTTCATAGTTTGCTCCACTTCATTTGAGAGGAACATTTGCCGCTTCTTTTACGAGCATGTAGCTGAATATGTTTCGGGTGGCATTAACGGCTACGTGACGGAAATATCAAAATTGTTTAGCTGAAAGGATACAAGTAGCGAAAGTGAAAATAAAAATAATGCCGGTATTTCAATGAAAACGATATTTGTATGCTCTGAAAATGTTTTTATACATTTCTCGCATTTAAATGGCTTAAATTCACAGAAATTACTATTTACTTATCCCGAAAAATGACTTGTCTTTCTGATCTACTTGATATTTATACATAAAAAGTTTGTCCTTGTTTCGTGAAGTTTGGCCTCCATTAAAAGACAACTTTTAATAAAAACACAAGACCTACTTCTGCTTTTAAAACAAGTTCTCTTCCTCCAAAGGGAGCACGGAATGTTTGGCATTGGCTTTGTTGATTGTTAAGAGCGTTCTGACCAACAAGTCGTTTGTCTGGCAGCTAACGAAGCTCAAACGACGTTGCCATGCCTGGCAGTGAGATGTGCTCCTTGGATCCATTTTGTAGATTCAATTTGATTTATGTCAGTGTGTAATGTGCACGTGCACGTGCCCTGCCACTGGCGAACCCGACTAAAAGGCTCCCCAGACTTCGCCATCTGTGCTATTCTAATTGAAAGGACCCATCGGCTAGCACCAGGGTTTGTTTTCAATGAAGATAAATTGCGTGAGTTAATGTAAAAATTTGCACACATTTAAAGTGCCAAAGAGACCTTGCTGCGCTTTGCAGCCCGGAATGATTTACAATTTGCAAAGGAGTTTGCATTGTCCGCGGAATGTATCCCCAGCAGTACACTTTTTTTTTTCCAATTACCAAATGCCTTTTGCGGTGGGCGGAATCGATTTTTATTTGTCTCCATCTCCGTAAACACTTGACAAGCGGAGAAAGCAAGCATCCATATTGTTTTCCTATTTATTGATTTAAAATAAATAAAAATAATTACAATATTTTTAATCCAATAACTTGGACGCACTTTCCTCAAAATAAATAAATAATATTAAGCAATAGACTTAACATCTGTGAAAACTATCATTCCTTTGCTAAGATTTTGAGAAGAAAAAATATCGCTTTGACATAAAAGAGTTTTTTCCCTTGTAAAAGTTATATTAATTAATAAGAATCTATGAACAGGATATTTTTGAAGAACTAATGTAGTATCAGAGCTATGCTTAATGACTAATTTACCATCGTTCCTATAGCAGCTTTAGGATATACTGCTCCGATTTTTATGGGACTTTCAGGATATGGCGAAATAATCGCATTGAAAAATTTCGAACTTATGACCCTTTTTCCTAATAGCTTCAATAGCAACTTTATGCAATAGAATCCGATAGCTTCTAAACCGAAACACTAGCAACCGACTGATGGGCAGAAAGAGGGACCTGGCTATATCCATTCGGCTGGTGATGCTGATCAAGAATATGTACCATATATTCGGAGAAGTCTCCTTGAATGCGATACCAGAATATAAACGGGATTTGGTTAAGATGAACTCATTGATGTTATATCGTGTTCCTGTTGTTCGGAAGTATTTTAATTAGGAGCTTAACACCCATTATGTGAATAACAATCAAAGCCCGTGGGTATCTGTTGGTGTCAGATGTAATTGACATTATTCAGGTCTTTTCGTAAGCTTAGAAGCTTACGTTGGTGACGGAAAATTGATTTGCAGAAGGAGCATTGTTTTTATTGATTTACCGTCTTCAAAGGCAGGTAGGTAGTAGGTAGTATTCACAGCCATCCGGTAATTTGTACTAGTTTATGGAAATCAAGAATTGGTAAGCTGCTTTCAAGCATGATAAAAGTAATGGAAAATGAATAGTAAAAGGAAAGAAGGTCAGACACAAGGGGGAAAAGGCAGGATACGCAGTATTTGTTGTTGTCCTGCCTACTAGATAACAAATCAGGAGGCTGTCGGACGCAGATTCCGGGTTTTTGAGCCGAGCCAGAAAAAAAGCCAGAGAGTAGTAATTAAACTGCTGACCGAGAAATTTTGCGAGTTTGCCCTTACAAACGGATAATTATAATTACTTTTGCAACTAATTTCGAAATGCATACATGTTAGCATCGTATATATAGTATTATTTGTATACTCGTACAGTATAAAAATTTTTGGTTGTTTTTTTGTTAAACATCGAACAATCCAATTTGTCATATATTTTTGTAGGTACTAATGGCAATTGTTTTGTTAATTCTTCAATAGTTTTTCAGTTGTCAATAAAAGAGTATTACATATTATGCATGTCCAGCATTTGTGTGTTTTACAATTTTTTGCACTGCCCAGAGAATAACACAAAAATATTTGTAAATACAGTTTGTATATTCTGTGTTCTTTTTATTTGATTTTGTTTTTATTAGCTGCTGGTTCAGTTTTTTACTACCCTGGGAGCACTTATTTTTAATTACAGCCACAGGGATAGGCGGCACGTTTACATGTCAATGTTTTTCAAGATCCGTATCTATTGACAGCTATTTATTTAACTTGCAGATAAACACATATTATGTTTGTTTTCACCATGTCCGACCCATTGGGGGCCTGACCCGACATTTGCTCTCACATTATTTGTTGTTTGTACCCCATTCGGTGAATGAGGCTTTGATTTCATGTCGGTTTCATTACCATGGTAGCTTACTAGGTGCCATAAGATGTCGCTTCCGGGAATCCCATCCATGACCAGGGTCCAGCTAAAAAGCAAAGGTTGCAGCTTTTGAGTAAGGCCCAAATGCAGGAGAATTTTTGATTTAGTTTTGTCTAGTACTCTCAATTAAAACCATACAACTCAGTTATTCATTTTGGCCAAAAGACTCGAGAGAACTTTGTTGCTAGATGTTGAAAGGATTGCCTTTCGTTTGTGTGTTGAATGATGTTTAAAACTTGGTCTAAAGTCATTATAACTTGTATACAATTATATGAGTATCTCGAGCAATTAATTAGGAAAATATAGGTGCTGGGCACGAATGGTCCAAAAAGCATTTGTGGGGCAGTTGCCACTCGACGATTTATTACTTGCCTGAATACAAATCGACAAAGTTTTACCCAAGCACGTGCCCCAAGATGTTTTTAAATTGCTTTATATTTTTTTTTGAAAAACACAAAATTCTCCCTCAGTACGAATTTGGGTCTCATCGCGTGCGGTAAAATTTTGCGGGGCTGCGGAAAAATCGGAAAACATTTGTGTACAAACAAATTAGAACTTTTACATACATATAGTACATACATGCCCACCAATATGTTTTGACTATCTGTTTATGTGAGTTTTTCGAACATTTTAAGTGATTGAGATACTGCCCCGCGCTTTGACAGCTCCCAGCGAAATGGCATGAGAAATAAATAAATGAATATGGTAGCCACATATCAAGAGATTGTTCACAGAATTAATGGGTTAGTTAAAAATAAAAATTGAGAAATTATTATAGAATTTTTAATTTGCCTTAATGGATGAATGGGTTGGGCTGTTCGAAACCATTGCTTCCCGCCCTTCACTTCCCCCTCTTTGTTCATTTTAATTTAGAGCAAAAATTTGAACAATTTTCAGCGCAATTGTAAACAATTGTACATATAAAGATTCTCTTTCAATTCATTATAAATGAAAACATGAGTATAGCATACACACAAGCACAGAGTGATCTCTTCATATTCCGAAATATATATTTTGGCCTCGGTCATTACTGGCTAAAACTAACAAAATTAGACACAAAAATGCATTAAAAGCAATTAAGCATTGAATATAGACGTTTAGAATGTGCAACAAATTAAAGTTTAACATAAATTATTGGAATATTTGTAAGTTATTGCCATGAACCGGTGTATATAGTTATATACAATGTATGTATATAGTATAATAAACTTTCTGGTTTATATTGAAATTCCCAACATTCTCAAATAAATTGTTTTTAATAACACCAGAGTTATGCTCAATGACTCACTTTCTTACATCGTTCCTATGGCAACTTTTAGATATAGTGGTCCGATTTGTTAATACTTTCAGGATAGGTGAAAATAGTCAATAAATAATGCTGTCTAAAGAATTAACTATTTATCTAAAAAAAAAAATGGCGAATTTATAGCACTTTTTCTCAATCGTTCCTAGGGAACTATTTGATGTAGTGTTTCCATTCTGGCCGTTCCGTCTTATATACTACCTTCAACAGATTGAAGGGTCTGTGCAAAACCCGATAACTTTAAAACTGAGAGACTAGCTTACATAGCAACCGACAGACGGACAGACAGACGGACATGGCTAGATCGACTCGGCTGGTGATGCTGATCAAGAATATATATACTTTATAGGGTCAGAGATGTCTCCTTCACTGCGTTACAAAATTCTGGTGAAAATTATAATACCCTCTGCAAAGGTATAAAAACGGCCATGTGTATCAATATATATATTGAAGGCCATTTATAAAAGTTCAGAAAAGAATTATCAATAACATTATTAAAATAAGTAAGAATATTACAGTCGAGTTCCCCGATTGTTAAATACCCTGGAATTTAGTCGTGGCCGTTATATCTATATAGTTTCGGCATGTATTGATGTGTACATTTTAGTTATTGGTTTAAACAAATATTTTATAGTGTGAGCACTTTTATTGATAATTTCAAAATATTAAAATAGTGGCATAAATATTATCGAAACGGATGTAGATTTTTGGATGCAACTTTTTAAATTTTAGCTAAAAAAAGCATTGAAATTATAGACAATTTTGAGAAACTTGTAATTTATAAATTATAACATGTATTTTATTTTTAAGTATTTTCTTTACTAATATGATTCAGAATAAATTATTTAATTGTTTGTGTATTTTTTCATCTTCTTATAACTTATAACATGTATTTTATTTTTAAATATTTTCTTTACTTATATAATTCAAAATAAATTCGTTAGTTAGTTAAATATAATAGTTAAATATAATAGTTAAATATTTTTTTTTTAACGGGTAATAAAGTTGTAACAACTGCTTTCCCATGGTGCGGATCAATAAAAAAAAGAAAGAAAAACCTAGGTTGCTTCTGTCAGAACTTTTTGCAGTAATTAAATACAGCTTCTTCAGCTGTTATTAACCTTTCTGTTTAACTTACCAGCCCACAGACTTTTAATACAACTACTTGTCAGGCTCCAATATAAAGCATGCATGTATTCATAAATGGCAATGCCAACTTTATGAAACCCTTTGATGGACTTGTATATGGAGTATACCATATACACGAGTATATATGCACTGCGGCTTTCCTTTTTGCAAATTTCCTAAATTGAAAAGTTTGTGTATTCATTGGGACTTTTTAAGCCCACCACAAACACACGTAAACAACGATAAAAGGATGAACTGAACGGGCTGCGGAATGTATTATGTATGCTACTCGCCGGATTGTCGGTGAACGAATCGCCGTGTTTTCAAAAAAAAATCTTGCCAGCTACTATTTAGCTTCGGGTTGCAAAGGAAGCGAAAGAAAACCCCCAGAAAAGCCTCAGAAAAGCACACGAAAAGAACACTTGAGTATAATGAAATGAAACAAAATTAACATCGCAAAGTGTTGAATGCCGTTGAATCCCGGGATGTTCGCTAAGTTCACGGGGATTCGCGATAATGATAACGATAGAGGGGTGGCGGATTGTAAATAGAAAAGTTGGCAACTTTTAAAGTGCCAAGGACCCGCGTAGCCTTCGCCGGGCCGGGCGATCTGCATCGTTTGCATAATTTTTAATGTAAGGCTGCGAATGTGGGTGATGGCTTTTGAGGATTTCCGAGCTAAACCCGTGGAAACGATGAAATCCGTGTGCTCTAGGCATTGCACAGCTGCTTTAAATGTTTAACTGTTTTCTTTACAACTTTTTAATTATGATAATGTAGTGAACTGTCTTAATGACTCGGCTATGAGCTGGGAAGACCAAACGCAACACAATCTGCAATTGCCTGATGAGTCAAAGCACTGAGGGAAAATAGAAATTTCCGATATTCTGCAGTTGTGATTTGTACCTCTATTGAGGGTTTTTCCAATAAGAGTTTCATATAGATTTAATATTCTGAATTGTATTCAAATGTCTTGTAAATCGAATATATAATTCTGATATATTGTTTAATCTAGCATTTCGGAGATATTTGTTTTTTCAGCTAAATAGCCAATTGGTGGTCAATTTGTACTGTGTATTCCTATCTTCTTGTCAGCTGAAGGGCAATTAGATTGAATTATTTTGCCTAATTGGGTTCTGCGTTCCTGCATCTCTAATTATTTGCCTTTATTTGCTCCTTACACCAATGCATTGTCGTTGGCAGACAGTGCAACTGATTAAGTCTGAAATATTTCCAGTTGAGAAGTCCTCGTTTATGAGTGGAAATACTCGACATTCTGCAAACCTTCTGCAGTTCCCACAAAAACCTCGATTTCTTGTTAAGACACGACAAAGCCGATTGCCTAGTAAAGTATTTGTTAGACCAAAGTCTTTAATTTGCATAAATTAAAGTCTAATAATAGATGGTTGCTGGATGAATTGGCAAATGCCAGGGCACGCGCGAAAGGGAAAAGGCCAGAGTTCCATGGGCGTGCCTCGGGGGTCGGTTTGAAATTAAAGATACAATTTTATGAAAGAAAAAAAAAAAAAACAATTGCTGGATGTCCAATTAATTAATCTTGGGAGTCAGCAATTTAACGCGGCAATATAGATTTAATCCCGTCCAGTCTCCAGACTCCCTTTTCAAATTGATTATTCTGGCTACGCCTCTGCTAGGTTTTGCTAACACGCAATTGTTAGCCCACAGAGTTGGCCCTTTTACAAAGCCTTCCTATTTATTGCGCGGTATTTGAAAATACCTTTAATTTGATCATGACTTAACATAATCTTGTGGCCGTTATTGTTGTTCGGGTGACGGATTACGCAAATTCTAATCGATTATGACATCGAATAGATGGCAAGCTTTAAGTAGATTTTGCGTCGTAAGATTCTGTCCCACAAAATCTCCAATTGTCTAGTAGAATGATGAGGTCTACGTAAATTGTACGTCGCCATATTTTCAAAGACATGTAACCCCACACCAAGTTGGTTTTTTATTTACGCAATTACTCAGATAGAGTTGATGCAGTCAAGGAGTATTTTTGTTCAATGAACTTCAATCAGCAAATGCAAAGCAGGTTGAAAAGCTGTCAAAGGGAAAACACCAACAAAAAGGACTCCACTGACAGTTTAATTTACCAGAAGACTTGGCTAGGCTAAACTTTTCTGCCGAGCAGTTTCAGCAGTTTCTCCCTTTTGCAACAAAAAAGCAAAAATACTCAGTTTAATCCAAGATGGCTTAAGTTGAGGATCCGAATAGATGGCCAACGGAAAAACGGCAGGAAGCGTATACAAGCAACATAAATCTGAATTGTGGCCAATCATAATTTGGCTGTCACTTGCCATACCCGAAAGCTGTCAAATCCCAAAGGGGAACGGAGTTATGCGCGTATCTGATTTATCTGGTTTGTATTTTGTTTTTATTTTTTTACTCCCTTCTAGCGAGTGGGTTGCGTAATAAATGTTTATTGTTTCGCCAGGGTTGAAAGTTCCATGAAATTTCTTGCAAATTAAAGGAACCCATGTTGAATGACGTGCAAAGCTATTTTCCTGATGGTTGTCAAATAGATTATGTGAAGCGTAACGTAAACTGACGCTCCTGTGGTAAAATTCCATGGATACGTTCCCAGATATGTATATGCAATTTGTATATAGATTTTTGATTAATTGGTGTCCAGCAGGGTTTAACACGGTCCTTGACATGTGTCGCCAGGATGTCGGGAAGCGCTCGAACCATTAAAGGAGGAGCTATTTTGATTTATGATTGAATATCCAGTTGTCTGTATAGCCACAGCTGTCTTAATGGCAAAAATAGAGGGGAACTAAAGCCAAAATCCAAATGGAAAAGTGTAATAAAACGGAGAGTCCTCTCGTTAAATTCGTCCTGACATTAAGAAATCACATGTGAGTCAGTTTTTTTCGGGGCTTTAAATTGGAGTTGACATTGAGAAATCTGGCCCACAAGTCATCAAACTTTGCCCAAGAGAATCAAATATTCAGCATCTAATGCATATGGAATTTAATAAAAATTCACTTACAGTTGGTTGACCCCGGGCGACAGTTGTCGGTTGTTGGATTATGCTAATAATGTCCAAAATCCACAGACGAGTTCAGTTCAGTTCAGTTTTTGTTTTCGGCTTCGGCTTCTTGTTCGGAACATGTTCTCGATGTAATTGCAATGATTGTTATTTGATTTTCCCTTTATTAGCCGGTCCTTTACGGTCGTTGGGCCGTGGAACAAAGGTCTCATTGTCGGCCCGGACCGGCCCGGCCCGATCCGGCTCGACTTAAGTCGGCGTCAGTTTCGTTTATGGTTATAAGTTACAGCTCTCCGTGAGCCATCAATTTTGATGCGCAACGCAGAAGCGAGGGCCCACGCAGCAGACACGCAGGCACTTGGAATGGAGTGGAATGGAATGGAAGCTGGAGCCTCAAATGCCGGAAAAACTGTCACCCATCATCGGAGTTAATGTCGCGTGTCCGCTGCTCACGCATGTCCTTGCAGCGGCCCCCTTTTGGGGATCGTTGGCACCATCGATAAAGGCGAGCACATGGCAGGCAATCTGGCATATTCCTTACCTTAGGAGTTTGCCACAAATTTTCCATTATGCGTGATGGAAAAAAGTTTGGGTACGATGGGCAGGTTTTCCTTCTTTGTCGTTCAACAACACCCACCTGTTAATCTTTAAAAAGATTGCATAATTCACGCCACTACATCTGATGATGGGAAAGAAATTTCCCTTAACTGATTATTGTAGCATACATTGCGGAGTCGGGATTTCCGCCCTCATCGGTATTTATTATTCACTAGGAAAACAATGAGAGGTTTATGCATCCCAGGAGAATTAAAGAATGTTGTATTAATTAACGAAGCAAGGTAAATATTTGGTTAAAGACTAAATAAACTGATTAAATGAAATAATTGGTCAATAGCCTCTGCACTAAAGTGAGCTTTTAAAATCTATGCCATTTTTTTTGTACTTAGGCATTTATGGGTAAATATGGTATTTGCTGCATGTAATGTGCTCATTATATAATTAACAACAACAATATCATTTAGCCTCAACCGTGCGGCTTATTAGTTTTAATTATTTTATAATTTTAATAATGTTTGCACTCAAAAGCCGTCAAAAGGCAAATATAATTTAACTAAAGAATCTGTATGTACAAAGGCCCAAACAAAAAACCTGTTTGGAAAGGCAAACGAATTCATTGACTGATGGTGTCGGTAAATGCCTGAGGTAATTGATATCCCCACCATATGCCGTGCTTCTAAACACAAACATCGTTATCCCCCAACGATGTGTATATATTGTATATTGATGGGTATATTGAATTTCCACCAAAAGCTGGCGAACTTTATGCCTCCAACCTAAATTTTAGATAGTGGGTATTTCATGGTCGAATGAGCACCTCAAATGGCTGCCACTTGCTTTTATTAACTTGTTGGCTGGAATTGATATTTATCAGATTTCTAACAATTCTATATGTTTGCGTGTCTTCTTCATTTTTTAGCACGTTAGTGGCGCCAGTTATTTGCATAATTAAAGCCGCTCGGTTTGATGGGCGAGATAAGAAGTCGCTCCGATGATGGCAGGTAAGTCACGGTCTATTTATACTACATATTTATAATGAGAATGGGTCCAGGGGTCCAGGGGGGGCTTTTGCACCCCCATTTGCAATGCAAATCGATTCGAATCTGAATCCGAATCAGAATCCGAGGCGATGTTTAGTAGTTTGAAAGCGGTCTACAAATTTATGCCCCCGCCGCAGCCGACAAATCTCTCCCCGCCTTTCTCAATTGATTGGGTTGGGGCTTCGTTAAGTTTGTCTCCGAGTTCTTCTGCATTCCACTGGGAATTCCTGATCGAAATAAACTTTGTTTTGGCAGCTCAACAGCTGGCTGTGATGCTGGCGGGGCTCTAAGCCACTCGTAAAAGCGCTCATAAAATCCCAGTGTCGGAAACGTAAAATACCATGGCGACCGCGAGTAAACTAATTAATTGCCAGTCGCCAATAAACTTGCCAAGGCGGAACTAGTAACTATGGAGCCATTACGGGCAATATAGTTGTGCGGTAAACAAGAATGCCATTTAAGTAAACTCAACTGTTTAATAAAATTCCATCCCAAAAATTGTAATACAAAGAAGAAGTTTTTTGTTATAGGTTCTGTTTCATCTAAAATTGTATAAAATATCTTCTGGGATTACATAATTACGAAATTATAATTACGAAACTCTTCAGAAATTCTTTAAGTATAATAAATTAAAATCCATTAAATGCAATCAATAAGAAAATGGTATATAAAATTTCTAGAGGAAATCATGATATTTTAGAGCAAAAAAAAACATATTTTTTGGGAACTAAAATTTGTCAATAGAGCTTATGTACATAGAATATAGAATTTTCATTTCCGACTCATTTACTAAATATTCAGCTCCTGGCCATAAATGTTCCAGTGGCTCACGGCACATGTGTGGGCCATAAAAAAGACTGTTGGAGGGCACCGAGCCATATGTACACGTTTTTATGGCCGACTCGGCAGTTTATTTCACACGACTAACTTCACAGGGACAATTTGAGTTTGCTCCGCAGCTAGTGCACTTATCAACAGTGCATTTGATATTCAATATCTATCGCCGGGGCTTTAACTTTGGCATTGACATTGACTTTAACCTCGCCCATCATCGGCATCGGCATCGCGATAGCAATATTGCATCTTTCAAGTGCCCGGGCGAGAGAAGGGTGGCTTTTCCCAGACCAGACCAGACCAGACCCCGAGAGCTGGGCACACACTTCAGAATCTCGTGCATCTGAATAAGATTACTGGCGGGAGATGAAAAACTGCGGGGCGCAACTTTATCAAATGCCTTGGTAATCCACTTATTATCAGATTGTCCTTGAGAAATTGGCCAGAAAAGTTGTGTCTGCCAAACGATAAGTTGCGGCGGGGCCAAAATAAAAACTTTACATCTAAATAATGAAGTTTGGGCGGGAAGTGACTTTCAGATGAGCTGCATAACTTTGGTTGAGCTCTGCATCTGTCGCCGAAAAGTGACAAAGTTTTTTGTGCACTTCACAAGGGGAAATCCTCTTTTGGTCCCAAAACCCGTTCGTCTCCCAAACTGGCACTAAATTGTGGTTCCCCAGTTGGTTTTGCCTCTTACAAACATATGAAATAATTTTTTTTTATGATACTTGCTGCACTTTTTGCTACATCTCCGCTTGCAATTTTATAGACACATTTTAAACCGATTTTAAATTAATATATGATAAGAAAGTAATGTTAGCTTTGGCTATTTACTAATCCAATTCTTATCACATAAAATTTAAATTTAATTAAATTAAATAATACACAACTTAGATATCTGCTGGGAATATATCGCATGCATTGTGTTCGAAAATGTGTGCGCCTAAGAGGATTACTCTAAGTCCGTTTAACTTCAAACACCTACATATATATATATATATATATATATAGATGCCAAAATGCATTTGCATCCCTTAAGTATTAATTCATCCTAACAAAGGATTGTTGATAATTGGTTTATACTATTTGCCAAAGCCAGCTTTCAGTGTCCTCGTCTGTGAAGAGGTTTAATTTTGGGGTTTTGGTTGAGGTTTGGATTCCAATAGATTATGTTTACTTCCCTTTAAATAGCAATTTAAAGGATATATCAATTTTAAATTAAATAGTATTAAAGCAAGTGATGCCACTTAAATTCCCAATTGAAAGACTTTGGTATTTTGTATAACTTAGATTTTTTGTACGGAATTTATTTAGGCACTTTAGTTTAGTTTAGGGGGGGTTCAGGTAGCGGAGACAGATTCTAGAAGTGGGCAACGAAAGTGTTGGGGTCAACCAAGGTGGCCACCTCCCAGGGATGGACAACCGAGGGTCCGGGAATGCGGTTGTAGGCATCTGAAAAAGGAGCCCAAGAAGGCAGTCAGTCAGTCGAAAGTTGTAGTTTCGTAGCTAAATAGTTGGCACACTCACCGATTATCTTTTGGATGGCTGTCTGGGCATCCAGCAGCCGAGTGGGCGGGGCGGGGGCGGCGCTGACAAGGATCAGGCAGATGGCGACGACGGCGAAGGCGGCAACAAGGAATTTCGACATTTTGCTGGCTTTGGTTTAGGTTTCTTGCTGCTTGGCGATGATATTCTCGAGGTTGGCTCAGAGTCTAATTGAATCTGCTGTGACCGCAGCTATTTATACTCGACCGAAACCTGGATAAACGAAAGCCCAAATCAAGATAGCTACGGAGGCAGAGGGAGATGGCCAGAAAAAGGCCGGGAGGGGCAGCTTGTTCCAGAGCAGCTGTTTAGAAATTGAATTTCTTGTTTTGGTTTTCGGTTTACCCATTTCTGTGGCGGCAGCATCTGCCGCAGCGATATATAATAATCCGCGGAATGTCCGCACTCGGAGCTGGAAATCAAGTTTCGCAAAAGAACAAACGAATCGAGGCGGGATTTCTAAACACCTTGCAGGAAAGCATAACAATGCAAAAACCTCTTCGAAAATAGTCGATGCAAATAGATTATATTTTGGACTATTAACATTTTTTGAAAAGGTTATATTCGTAAAAGTTAACAAAATATTCAAATTATTATTAGACTAGATTACCCTTTATGTTTATGAATATTTTTTGGATGGGTTATATACCCAATTTTGTCAGGCTGGACAGAAGTTATAATAACTCTATTTTCAAATTTTAATAAAAATACATTTTGAAAAATTTGATAATATGAGCTTAAATGTAAATTAAATAAAATATTTTGCATAACGTTTAAGAAAAACAAAATTCAAATTGAATCCTGAATTTTTTTATTTTATTGCATGTTATATTTTACATTAAGATTTGAACAGTACATATTTACTATTTATAACGTAAAATCTGCTGTTTAAAAATTATTACAAGACATAGACATTAATTTTTGAAATTTATTTTATAATCATTACTAACCAATTTTTTAAACATGTCTGGAGAGGGGAATCTGTTAGCCGGCTTTAGCCGTGTTCAATATTATTGAATTAAAATCTGGTGTGCTATTTATGCATATATTTGCCATAACATAGATGTTTTGCATACGACAGTTCATTGTACGAATGCCGCAAAAAATCGGTGTTTATATTTTGCGTTGTTTTGTGAGATTCTTTCTTCTTTGCTGTTCTGCAGACTGTTTGGGCATTTCCAAGTACCCCCAAAAATGTCGGCCAGATGAAACGGGCTTATTTGTCGCCATTTAATATTGGCTGTTTGATGTTGATTTATAAACAAACCGGTTCGCTTAATTTGCCGATTGGAGGGGGGTCAAAAGAAAGTAAAATTTTTGGTATTTTGCTCGCTTCGTAAATTACGTCAACTTGAGAATTTCTTTTCGTGGCGGCAAATTAAAAAGCATTTTCAAAATATATGTAAAATTCTGAAATTTCTTTAGATATTGCAGCGGCGCCGGGGCATACGTGGGCCAAATTGATTGGAATTGCTATTAGTCCCCAAGGAGCGCCGTAAGTCGTGTTGTTGTGGCCATGTTTTGTAATCAGTTTAAGACATGTAATGCTTATGCAGACACGTGCCGCACTGCCGCATTGAAAATCTTGTCAAAAAGGAGGCCTAGGCCTAGGCCGAGGAAAGCTGCCCGGATGAATAAAGAAGGCTGAGTATCTGACACATGGCAATTGTTCACGGAAATACCAATCGGTGGACGGGGCTAATGAGGCACCCGTAAAGCCTCTTATCGCTCCCTTTATTGGCCTGTCAGACGGGCAGAAATTGTGATCTATGGCACCGCAACGCCGCGCACCGCACCGCACCGAACAAGAGCGAGTTCGTATTAATAATAATAATAATAATAATAATAATAATAATGCAGAGCCCATACTTAGGGCCATTCGTATGTTCTATTTGTATAGTAGGTGTGTGTATTTTTATCTGCATTGCTACCCGTTTAATTTGGGTCGTGTGCAAATCAGACACTCACCCGCTCACACATATCGGCTTTGTGTATTATAAAGTCCGGGAAAACAAAGCGAAATAGCTGAGCAGAAGAAAGAGCTAAGCGTAAACATGTTACCCCAGGGCTTTTTCGAAATTATACGCTAATAAATTTGTATTTTCTTCTTCGGATTCACTCTCCGGGGATATTATAATGTTGGCATAAAGACGCACAAAGTATATATGCTGCTTATTATTTACACTTTCATTTGTTTCCCGACATTGTTTGCTTGCCGCCAGCCAGGAGCACGCTGCGTATGCGTAATGGGCGAAAGAATTAGATGCCAAAACGAACGGGGGAGTGGCCAAGAACCGAACCATCTAGACATCGTTATTTACACCATCCCCAGCTATGGCTCTGGAGTTTGATGAATGTTTCATTAATTACTACAACCATTAGCATAAAATATGCGCTTCAAATTTCAAATTTTCAAATTTCCAAACCATAAACCCATTCCCAAAAAAACCATATATCCCGGGCGTTCAACTAACTGAATAGCGTTAGTAACTCAAGTTCCATACGCAGTAAAAGATTAATGGTAATACGTCCGTAATTAAGCGATCCAGTACGGCGTAATTAATTCGGCGTGTCGTTGTCGTATCTCTCCTATTCCACCGGATCGGAGGTTGGAGCTGCCAAAAAAGCATGTTTCTTTTAATTATGTATTGTGCCGTGATGTTGATTAATCGATTCGCATGTCCCTGCACTTCGAGAGCAATCAGCGATGCATTTTAATTGAATTTTTTTGGATTTTTCCAAGCGTTCCCAAGCGTTTTCAGGGGGAGAGCTTGTTCTTGTTCTAGCACTCAGGCCCCACACACATCGATATGCGATTGCAAATTAGATTCATTACATTGCCTATGGCGTCCGCATTGATGGATCAGACTCAGCTGGCAGGTTTTCACCATCATATTATTAGAAAGTTAATCTTGTTGGAAACTTTTGGAATCCACGAAAAGTTGTGTTGCCATGAAAAGTTCTATGGAAATAACAAACTCTCTGCAGGGGGGAAACTTGTACAAATTCAAGTTACTTCCATTTTACCTAGCAATATTCCATAAAGTGTTCTTGAAAATTATGCATACATAAGTACGCCGATATAATAAATAGGTAAAACCAGCAATGCTTTAAGCCAATCTGGGAGATACGGATACTCAAAGCATCAATCAGATGTACACGTTTCCCCCCAAAAAGCCACAAATTCGCTTCTTACCAAATAAACGTTCTTAAACGTTTGGGTTTAATTTCATTTGAAGTACACGTAGAAACTGACAGCCTTAGCAGCGGATGCAGCTTGCTGGTTTGTTGGAAAATTCAGGAAGGAAAATGAAAGCGGTCCCTTACAATCTCCTTTTTGCTATCTGATGGCTAATGCCAAGTGCGGCAACGCCAAAAGCCACGTAAATTGTGGGCTTACGCACTTCGCACTTTTGAAAAAGGTCGAATGCAATAGCAGGGATAGATGAGTATGTTGAGATGGATACAACAATTATTGTTGTCCTGGAAGACATTTTACCCTACTCATTATTGTAATAACTGGTTAACAAACGAGGCCTAATAGCGCATTTGACACAATTGGGTTGCCATTAAATATTAAATCCAACTTTGTAAAGAGCACTCCTCATTAACGCAAGGATGACAAATGAAGGATATATATTTTGTGTTAAGGCTTATGGTTGTATATTGCACAGACCAGTTCCATGATACCTGCGGATGAGATTAAAAAATATTAAGAGATATTATCCTTTACCAATTGCAAAGTTAAAAGGGAATTTTTGATTCATATCTCTGGAATTACGTATGGTCGTATGTCAATGGAATACATTTATTCCCCAATTGGTTAATTACCCAACCGAATGCATTATCCATGTCCCAACGTTTTATTTCGCTCTTAATAACTGCCGGCCGGGTTCACCAAGAGCGGTTGCCAGGGGGAAAAGGCTGTTGCTGAGTCCTGAAAGTTACCTTGCGGCACCTCGCAGCTTGCATTAACTGCTGACTTCGGGGAACACATTTCTTTCGTGCCTGCCCCCGGGCGGGGTGTTGTTGCGAAGGAGGCTTAAGCCTTCACCAGGGAGCATATGCTGCCTGTTTGTCTTTCGGATGCGGCGCTCATGCATAATTAATCACCCAGTGCCGCCTCCGGGAGTTGCTGGATGGGAGTTGCTGGATGCGAGTGCGAATGCGTATGTGTCACTTGACATGGCCGGGCTTTTTTATCACTGCCACCGCCGACGGGCCGCAATATTTATCTTTTTACTTCAGCTCTCCGCCGGTGCAATCTGGCGTCATAAACGATTTTGTCCTAGGCCCTTTAACACGACGGAGGAATGCCGAGTGAAATCCAAGCCTAGCCGGCAAAACGATGTTAATGTCAAGTAGGTGCCCGAGCACGTCTTGCTGTGATAATTGTTGACGTAAATCATGCAGAAGAGCAACAGAAATGAGGGCCACATGGACCACACAGACACACTGCTACAGACAAAAAAAATATATATGTTTATAGTCATAACTCATACAAAATAGGAACAATCACTTTGTATTGAATACGAATATTTCTTATTGGTTTTAGTTGTCTTCGGGAATCGGGAATGATATGGTTTCTATGAAATTAGGTACGTGAAAATGCTCAACTCCAAACTTGTTTAGCAAATGTAAATTAAATGTTATTTGGCAATCCAACCTTTAACCTTTCATTCTTGTCAATATATGTATTCATATGTTTATCTTGTAAAACATTCAACCAACCAAGAACTCTATGCATATTACATTACCAAATGTTTGGTAAATTTTTCCAAGTGATCCGTCAGAACCTGTTGTTGCTCCGAGATCCTGGAAATTGACATCCGGAAAATCGGGCGCATTAGCACGGACATTTCTCTTGGTCGCCACATCACATAATTGAAATAAATATCAAGGCTCTTGTCATCCCCGGGGTTTTTTTTTTTTTACAGGGGGAATGAATGGTGGCACTTTATTGAAATGTGTTTTTCTTATTTGATGACAAACACGAGTAAAGTGGATGTCGGGTTTGTGCTGGGAATTGATTTTAATGGAAATATTTACGTCTAAGTAATACTTGGCATTTGGGGACTTTCGGCAATTTGAAATTGTAAAAGCCAGACTAAGTGCTGCTTATATTTCCGCGCCGAGAAAAGCAGAAAAACACAAAGTGTTGAATTGTTGATGGCCAGAATGTACTCGTAGGAGGGCATTTCTCAAATTAATGCGCACAACAGCGGGCGGAAAAATTATGCAAATCACGTAATTTTTATTTCTTCGTGTTGCAAAGTCAAGACGACACGGTTTTTGTTTCAAGCGGCAGTTGGAGGGTGAAAATAGGGGTAGGCCGTTTTATGGCCAACACGCGCTTAGATTTTAGCCCACCTGCAGGCAGAAATTCAGGTAAGTAAGCGGACTTTATTGGCGCTTTTATTGCGATTTTAAAAAGACTTACAACATCGGAATTACTCCTTTTTAGGAGACCTTTTCCGTTTGCCCTTTGAATTTGCGCGCATGTGGTGGGTTATCGATAGGCGGGCGAGTGTCAATTCGATTTCGCATGCGCACGCATATCGATAGGCAAACAGCTGTTCGCTGTGTATACTTATCCAACATGGCTGCAAGCAAAAGCGAAAAAAAATTGTACGCTGCGTCGCGGAGAGCACACTGCATTTTCACAAATTCATAAACGAAAACCCACTAAAAGTATTCCATTTGTTGTAATCCGCAACCGCGGACCCGAAATCAGCTGAAAAAGCAAGTGCGCGCCAAGAAATTCCCGTGGAATTGGGAATACCGAAATAGTCGCCGGTGGCCGCGCCAAAAAAAAGGAAAACTCCCTCTTGTTGCACAAAAACTCGTCCCGAAAAGTGAAATGGAAGCCGATATAACGCCCGCATCGGAGACCAATGGAGCGGTGGAGATTAGTCCAGAGCAGCGGGAAAATGCGCAGCAATACCAGGAGAACAATGGGCCACGAGAAGTGGAGCCTCAGGAGCCAGTTAAGTCCGTCGATTCGGTCGAAGAGGGCGTCGCAGGAGCTGTGGGCGAGATTATAGAATACCTCGAGGTGCCGTAAGCTTGAAAATGTCTGGCGAAACAGGATTTTCATGGTGCATTTATTTTATTGTTGCAGGATGAGGGCAGTGCAGAAAATACTCAGGATCAACAACAGGAGGCGGAAATGGGCGAGGCTGAATATCTGGATGACGAAATGCCGGAGGAAGGGCACGCCGAGGGATTACAGCGCCGAGAAAAGGACAAAGTCGAGCCCGGAAACCAGGAAGCGGACAAAGAAGAAGATAAAACTACAGACGAAGGCGGGGAAGCTAATGAAAATGCTGGAGGGGATAAAGAGGTGTCCACGGATAAGGGGGAAGAAGCCGGTGCAGAAGAAGCAGATGAAGCCGCTGAAAAAGATGGTGAAACTCTAGAGGGAGCAAGCAAAGAAGCTGCTAAAGAAGCCACCAAAGGAGATGAAGCTGGCGAGAAAGCCACCGAAGAAGACGATGAAGATACTGAAGCAGACACAGCTACTAAGGACGGAGAACCTCCCCTTGACGAAGACTTCGAAACCGAGGAGGAGGGTGAAGGTGAAGGCGAAATAATCACTGGCGACGAGCCCGGCGAGCTTCCCGAAGGAGGAGCCGCAGAAGCACCCATTAGGGAGCGCAAGAAAGAGGAGCAAGTTGACGAAAACCAGTGCCGCGTCTGCACCAGCAAGGAGGATCTAGTCAGTCTGTTCAAGAAGCAAATCGACGCCACGCCCGCGGACATGCTGCTGGTCATATGCCCGAGCGTCTCGATCTTGCCGAAGGACTTTATGCCCCAGTTCATCTGCTCCAAATGTCTGGGCAGCCTCACTATTGCCATACAGCTGCGAAAGACGCTGGAGACCACCGAGCAGAATTTGCGCAAGCGCCTGTCTAGGAGCAAGAACAAAGTGCGACGACCCCGGGGGTATGTGGTTATCGATGCGCCGGTGTCCGATTCCAGTGAGGACGATGAGGAGCTCAACGATGACGAGTTCAAGGTGTCCGATGTAGGCGGATCCACGAGCCCGGATAGCGATTCCGGGGACTCGGATGAAAGCGAGAAGAAGAAAAAACACGTGGGACGCGGTCGCCCGCGCAAGAAACCCTTGAAACGGCAATCGGACAGCGATGCGGAGCCGTCCAGTGTCCCGAAGAAGAAGTGCCCTAACACACCGGCGGCATCGGTCGGTCCGTTTGAGTGCAACATGTGCGATCTGACGTTTTCCCGCAAACAATCGTACGTGCTGCATCACAAGACCCATGAGCGGACCACCGAGTACTGTTGCCAGATTTGCGGCAAGAAGTTCAAGGTGCAGTGGGCCTACAAGACGCACCTGGAGCGCCACGAGCAGGAGCGCGCCCAATTCCGTTGCGAGCTGTGCAGCCAGGTGTTCCGTCTCCGGGCCGAACTCAAGCGCCACATGGCCGTGAAGCACGACGAGCATGGCTTCATTTACGAATGCAAGCGCTGCCAGCGCACTTTCCTCACCCAACAGCGGCTGCAGCGTCACCAGAGCGTTGGCTGCCAGCGCCCCTCGGAGGAGCAGCGCTCCTCCCATCGGGAGGTTCCAGTCCAAAGAGAGGCCCGGCGCGAAGTCCACGCCCATGCCCATGGCCACGCGCACGGAAATATGGGAAAGCGCCGGCACGGCGAGGGAAATCCCGGACAGGGTCGCGATCTATTCAAGTCAGTGGCCCCACTGACCACCACTTACTGGAGCGACAGCTTCTCGGACTAGGCTGCTTCGACGGATATCGGTGTTGCGGTTGCGGATTTGTGTTTTTATCATCGATTTTAAGTTGCTCTAGATGTAGGTTTAAATCAGTGCAAATAAATACCATTTGTAATAAATACAAAATAAACTAAGTGGCCACCAACTGACGATTATATTTTGTTTTATTTGTGAAACCGGGCAATAAGGGGATTTATGTGTAAACATAAACAAATCATAAGCTTTTCCAGCTGGGAACAACTGGTATATCGATTTTGTATGCAATTACACAGGGTCTTAAAATGTTGCCTAGAAATGTGCAACGCCCTCGAGGAAAGCTATAAGTGGGCGCTGCCGGAATCGGAAAACTGCATTACATAGTTGATAAAGGAAAAAATCGAAAAGTTATTATATTAAATCATAAACTTGAACGATTCTGAATATGTGATCGAAATCTTTCTATCCTGTAAAACTTTTAATTGCCCTATAAACAAGGGAAACTTAAATGAAATTTTCTTTTTTGAAAGGTTTTTAGCCGAGTTGGAAAATCCGAATAAAAGTCATATATTTCGAGTTTAATTCATAGGGAAACGTTTGCCGGCGGAAAAATTGGTTGAGAAAATTGAAATATTTCCAGCTTGTGGATACTTAAAGATTGTTTTGTTGCCATCAGGCGATATTTGAGTATGCAGCACGTTCATACTCGTACTATATGTGTGTGTACATTAGTGTTTCGCCCTTAAATTTTCCAAATGAAGCTGAAATAGGATTAAATGTGATATGACTAGTTGTTAAGAGGAGCTTTGTGAACTAAAATGGTTCTCTCGGAACCCCTTCTGTTGCTCTCAAAATATGTTCGCAACGAAATTGCAGCATTTAATGCTCATTTTAGAAAACATCCGACTGCAGAGCAGCACAATCATGGCCATAATTTAACTGGATAAAGCTTATAATGATGCTGGTTGACCCTAGCTATGAGTATTTAACTGCAGGGATTACAGCTTCTGAGTGGCACAGTATAATGGTGATGGAAAAAAATATCAAGCGAAATGTATATATAGTAGTTGAAAGGTTTAAATTCACACATTAAATGCAGGAAAATGCAGAGAAGCTTGTTAAAATTATAATTTTGAATGCAATGCTATTTTTAATTAGATTAGATTAGTTTATTATAATTTTTATCGGGCTGAAACTTCACACAGAGCCAAATTTTTGTTGGATTGCGATTGGGAAAAAGGCCATAAATTCTCTTTTTTTTTGGGGAAAACTAAAATAACGATCCAGCGGTTCAAGGGCAACTGTTCTGCAGTGTCTGTTTTTTTGTTAATATAAAGTCAAGTGGAGGAATTGTGAGCCAACTTAAAGGCGACAGGGCTTGCTCGATGTCAAAATTTATTTACAAAAAGGAGGAAAGTCCGGGAAGGGAGTCTAAAGCAAATACAAATTTCAGGAAATGCTGTAACTTAATCAATCGATGCTGCTGCTTCTCTTGTTTTTTTTTGGGTGCTGCTGCAATGTTGGCAGTTTCTGCTTCTGCTGCGCTGCTGCTCACGTCAATGGGCCATTAGAAGTGGTGGATGGAGTGGTAGGAGTGGAGTGGCAGATGGTACGATAGCGACGACACCGGGTGGTGGGCGTAGAGCGGGGCATGGGCGATGAGCGGTGCATGCGAGATTATTGGAGCATGGTGCACGACCGCCGGTGCGGCTACGTAATGCGAGGTTGTCACCAACGGGGCGTGGTAGCCCAGTCCTAGGGAGAGTCCTCGCTTGGCCTTCACGGAGGACTCCTGCTGCTCCTCGGGAGCCGGAGCGGGTGCGGCCAGAATGCAGGCAGTGCTGGCGAGGAGCAGGAGCAACTGTTGCCAAAGAATTTTCCATTAGTGCGTAATATCCGGGCGAAGAAAAGAGAAAATATGAGGGGATATTATGAGAAATATTTGGAATACTTCTGGGGGTGAGAAAGTTTTTCAGTTTTCCTAATAGCTTACAGTGAATTTCATTTTGTTTGTCTAGGTATTAAGTGTTACGTATTAAGTATGATTAATGATTAACCAGACTTGAAGCTGTTTGTACTCTAGCTTAAATTCAACTAACATCAATGGCAGCCAGAACGACTTTATTTATACGATTTTCGGCGGTGCGTGGATTGTTAGAAACTCACTCAAAACTAAGTCAAACGCACTCATTAGGCAAAAGCTATTTAGACCCAAAAACAAAATAACAAGAAAGGAAGGCTAGCTTCGGTATCCGAAGCTTAGAATACCCTTGCAGACCAGTTGCCTTTAAACTGTTCGAACGATTGTATGGCAGCTATAGGATATAGTGATCCGATTTTTGGTTTTTAATTTTCTAAAACGACTTCAACGTCTATGAAAACTGTATTTCTCAAGAATGAATTAATTGTCTTGAAAAAAAACAGAGTTATGCTCAATGACCCATTTTCTCCCATCGATCCTATGGCAGCTATAGGATATAGTAGTCCGATTTTGATGAAACTTTCAGGATATGTTAAAGTAGTCATTAATGGGGGTTTCTCAAGAAATGGATAAAATATCTTGAAAAATGGCGAATTTATGACACTTTTTCCCAATCGTTCCTATGGCAGCTATGTGATGTAGTGTTCCGATTCCGACCGTTCCGACTTATATACTATTTGCAACAGATTGAAGGGTCGGTGCAAAGTTTCAGCCCGATAGCTTTAAAACTGAGAGACTAGTTTACATAGCAACAGACAGACGGACAGACAGACGGACAGACGGACAGACAGACGGACAGACGGACAGACGGACATGGCTAGATCGACTTGGCTGGTGATGCTGATCAAGAATATATATACTTTATAGGGTCGGAAATCTCTCCTTCACTGCGTTGCAAACTTCTGGTCAAAATTATAATACCCTCTGCAAGGGTATAAAAATCGGCAAAAGACACGCATCGAGAAGTATGCCCACATCAAGTCAAAATTGCACAAACAAGCCGGGCGGCTGACTCGAGTATTTCTGTGTATGTGTATCTGAGTGCGGCCGTCCAAGTATCCAAGTATCTGACAGAACGCCAGTGCCAGCCGCCTGTCGGGCGCGCAGCATAAGCAGTCTTATAGTTCAGTAAATTATTTGGAGTACTCATTTTGAGTGTCAATTGCCAACGTAAATGATCTGCAGTTGGGTGACCAGTAAGTTCTTCTCAATTATTTTGAACGATTAAATGCCAAAAACAACAGAAAACACTTATTTATTTGGCAAGTGATGTTGAGATGGAAATGCCACTAGAAATACCACTAAATTTTGCAGTTGATGGAAGATGTAGTCATGGTAATTGCTGTGTGAATATACATACATATTCGATAAAATAATGCATATATTTGTATTATTCTTAAATAAAATAACTGCGAATTCATATGTAATCCAATATGGGAAGGGAATAACCTTTTAACAATGCGGTTTAATTGGTAGTTTCAATATCATGGAAGTTCATGGCTTAGTTACCCAGATACGTTGCAAGACTAATCCCACACATACAACCAAATTGAATTAATGAACGAATTTATTATTAAAATGTAATCTCTGGCCTAATGAAAAGCAAATGTTTTTTTAATTTATCAAACGATTGTTATTAGCTATTAAAATATAGCTTTTGGCCTATGCAAAGTCAACTCTTATTTATATGTACTATCTGTAATCCGGGCAATTCGATTTTCATGCAGCTGGCCAACTCAGACCTTGACAAATGGGCCCCATAAATATTGTTGGGGAATGAATTCCATTATGATTTGAAATGATTTGAACAATTTGCAAACCCATTTCGCATTCAGCGAACGACAGCACACAAATGGTGGACGTTTACCTTGGCTAATTGAAAATGTGGCTTAAACTTGGCTGCTGCTGCTGGCATCTGATAACAACTCCGTCATATGGATTCGCAAACGTTTAGTGTTCAAGTGGTAGTTCCAGCATTTAACGGCCTTAACAATTAGGCCCTGTTATGGGCCACAAAGGCCTGCGAGCTAAGCTGTTGGATCGTTGAGTCAATTGGCCCAGCGGGTGCTGTATGCGGCCCGAGCGGTATCCGATAAAAACGCTATCTCCCTGGAAAATGTGGTAATAAAAAATGAGGAAATACACACACAAACACACACACACACATACATGAGAGCCATATTTGACAAGCGGAACGTTAATTAACGGCATCGCGAATGGCAAAAAAAAAAAGAGAAACAACAGTGGTTGTTGGCAAAGGAAAGGCCTGGAGTGCCTTTGGTGTTTATCTGCAGCTGTCAGTTCATGGCGCCATTTTGTTTCCTTTGTGTGAATGTGTGTGTGTGTGGGGGGGGGGGAGTTGGTGGGTGCGCCACCTGTTTAGACATATTTCTCAAGGCCATGTGGCTGAGGAGGATAGAAAACGACTCAAGGAACTGGATGGCAGCAGGAGCTAACTAGATAATTGCCTATGACAGGGAGTGTCTCCATGGAGTCGTGAATAAAACATTTATTTTGCTTAGCTTAACAATTAAATAAGAATTAAAGAAGTTGGTTAAAAGGAGATTTCAATTGTGTGTTTGGAGGGTACAGATAGGCATTGGACTAAATGGATCTTGGATTAAATACTAATATTAAAGAGCTAACTAGCACTTACATTTAATTTTCTTATTAAATAAATTATAGTTTTTCCGTAGAGAATTTTTATTTAATATCAATATAGTATTTTTAATTAAAGATCTTTAAAACTCGAACAATTTGACTTAAATTGATCAGAAATCTTTACCCCAAAAATTCAGCGTACAATATTTGGTCTTTAAATAATCATAATAATGAAATAATGCTTGACAACTTTTTATGCGCTGCGTAACATGTAGTAACTTACATTCAATAATGTAATAAAATGATTTTTCTCGTGGCGAATTATTATTTTATTTTGATTGAATGTTTGGCCGTAAAGAATAATTGCCCGCAACAGATGCAGGCGTTTGACAAAATCGAAAGGCCAATCCATCAACATCAAATGCTGACAGGCATTGCCTCGAGTATCTTTCAGGTCCCAGCCTAATGAAACTCCACTGAGTCGAGCAAGTAATTCAAAATTATGCATGCCACATGGGGCAATGCAACCCGGCGTTGCGGAGTACATAGAAGTGGTGTTGCGGGAGTTGCGAAATGAGTGGAAAACAGGATTCAGATTCAGATTTCGATTCCGATCTGCCTGGGGCCATTAGCCAAATGCAACACCTTTGACGACGTGTGGACATGTCAACTTTGATTTGGCCAACTCACATAGACTGAGTGATCTGGGTAGCGGTGTCATATGCTAACCGATGCATAAGTCTGCACACTGAAGAAAAACTATACTTGATTTGTGAAACTTATTTAATTCGAATCAAAAGCAATGTCGTTTCTGACATTTTACTCTTCTCAGCGCTTCCCACAATCAAGTACTAAAACCAACATATTTTCTGTATCTGTATCTGTGCCTGCATCTGCATCTGTATCTGTATCGATTTCGATTGCTCTTTGAGTGCGAGTATGTTGCCAATTAACTGCTTGCTACGCCCAAGCAGCTGGAAATCCCCAACAGACAGGTGGACAGGTGCGCTCAGCTCCACTTTAGCCACTCGAAATTGCATTAGATTTTTCGTTAATTATGCTGCAGATTAAGTGGCACTCGCTCAGCTTGTCGACGGCCTGCAGACACAATTGAGCAATGTCACTCACAGTTGGCCATAACACTGGTTTCCAGGGCAAAACTCAGAAACAGATCACAATTTGCATTATGGCAAATGTGACGTGGGATGCGGATTTGCCAGAGACTGGTATCTGGATGAATGAAGGCTCTATTAGGCAGCGAAAAGCGATGTCATGGTGAAAGACTAACTAGTTATTCCGCTGTGGTCTGGCTCAAATCCTGGTAAATTATGTTACATGTGGCTAAAGCGGTTTGGGCTTTGTTATTTCAAAATCAGTTCAAATGTCGGTTGCACAACAACAGTTGATATTCAAACCAACTACGATAATGGAATAATCCATGCTGATAATTAAAACCTCCACTAAGAAAAACAAAATATATCAGGTAGATATGGATTGCGGAAATATATAAAACTACAAATCAGAATATTTATTATTACATTATGAAGATCTAAGAAGAAGTCGAATCTGCGGATGATGTTTAGGTATTGTTTAACTTTTTAAGTTATTGATACTAATTACTTACATAAATGGAAAAATAGTTATTATTAATTTAAGCCATATATTTTCATATTTAAATTTATTTCCTTTTATGTACGAGTATTAAGCAACGTTTCCATTTGATTTGTTTTAGGAACTCTTTATCTCAAAATAACCGATGCGTGATTGAGGATTAATTAATCTGTGATGATGCAGGACACCAGCCTGAACATGACCCAGTCCAATATGCAGCATCGCGTGCCATTCAACGAGACGGTGCTGAAGGACTTTGAGCTCACCAGCAGTGACATCGATAAGTTTGTCAAGCTGATGCACGAGTTCCAGATGAAGAACATGACACCGCAGGTGGACGAGTGCCAGGGCTACTGCCAAGGTGAAATTTACAACTGGCTGCGCGCCTACAATAGCATCCACGGATATGTTTCTCTCATGGCAAGTAAATGTATTCCGCCTGTAGCTGGGAATATAAACAAAGGCAGCTTTTGACTAATGATGGCCTGGGAAAGCCAAGACATTTTGTGAATGAGGCCAAGAACTGAGAAGGGCTATCCTTTTATCCGTCAGTCCGCTGATGAATTCAAGGGACTGTGGCACCTTTGAACTCTGTACCCTAGTAGTCCGAGCTAAATCCCGTCCGCTTCTATGTAGGTCGGCTGAATTAAAGTAATTCGGTGTGTTCACATCTCCCACAAAATCACAAATCACATTGCCTTTGTTAAGTGCCCGAAATCTGTGCCTTTTGTTTTTACTTTGTTTTTCCTTTGGGTCCCTAGAAAGGATACGAGCAAAGGCAGCCTTTGAACGGTTATAAATTAGATTTGATGTGGTTAAGGCGTTAATGTGTTTTTCTTTTTTGTATTTCTTATAATTTTGGGGGGCCTGGAAGCCAATGAATCCAATATATAAACCTTTAGAAAACTTGGTGAAATTCCCTTTTGTTTTTGTGGAGTGTGATTTCGGCATTTAATTTTAAAGTTAGCTCTTCGATGCTCTCAGCCAAGTGTTGACAAAGGTTTCATTCTAAGTGGAAACATCGACAAAAACTTAAATTTCCTGGGCCAAGTCAGCTGTAAATGCTCGTACATCACGAGCTGAATGAATAAAACATCCACCCACTTAGTATTCCAAGGGGGTGTTCAATCAATCGAAAGTGTGAGCCAGCTCAAACTTTCGTTTTTATAAATAACACATTTTATCTTCAGCCAGTGAATGTTGTTATTGTTATTGTTTGCTTGAATCACATAGATTTGCATATTCGGGACAATAGCAAACATCTTGAACATAATGGTCCTGACCAGAAAGGAAATGGCCAAGACGCCCATAAATAATATCCTCAAGTGGCTGGCGGTCGCCGATATGTTTGTGATGCTGGAATATATACCCTACACATCCTACCAGTATATTTACATGGCTCCGGGTGAGTTCCAATATCCGTGCTCTAAACGAAAGCTTTTTTGAAAAAGATTTGATTATTTAGATTCAAATAATTTGCATTTATGTGGTCTAATTTTGAATAGTGTATCGGAAAATTGTTTTGAGTGATAGTTGGAAATTTTAATGAGAGTACTATAATAATGTCGAGTTTTTCCTTTGCAGGTGAAAAGGATCTGAGCTACACTTGGGCCGTATTTCTCCTTATTCACATGCACTTCACCCAGATTTTGCACACGATTTCCATCGGACTGACGGTGACGCTGGCCGTGTGGCGATATGTGGCCATCAGGTGAGTGGCTTGGATCTTTGACTAGCTTTGCATGCTCTCTCCGGGGCCTCCCCTCATCAATTTCGAGTTCCATACCGATTCATACCTGTACATGCTAATCCACATCCGCCCTTCGAAACGAACATCCGGCTAATCTTAAAAAAATACAGCAATGTGGCTTCTCTTCTCTTCTCCCCGTCTTTTGTTATAGCCAAATGTTACCGTCTCTATTCCACAGACATCCTAATGGGGGCTGTGCCAACTTCCTGCTCGCACATTCCCGGGAGGCGATCCTCCTGCCATTCATTCTCTCGCCGATCCTTTGCCTGCCCACGTACTTTGTCTTTAAGGTGCGCGAGACATATGACGTGGACATCTCCCATCCCGAGGCGATGTACCATGTCTACTTTGACCAGGACTCGGTGCTCTACAGGTGGGTTATGTTGGGTTTTTGTAACAACTTCAAACCAATATCATTTAATTTAAAAATGCATCCTAAATTAGTCATCATTTAGTACCTTAACATGTTTTTCTACCACATTACTAGTTTAATATTCCAGTTTTTCCAAGATATTAAGATCATCTTATTTTTGATCTGCTTATATGTTATATATATATGTTGCAGGTTTAATTTTTGGATACATTCCGTGCTAATAAAGCTGCTGCCCTGCGCCATTTTGATCGTGATCAGTACAGTGCTGATGCACGTCCTCTGCGAGGCTTCGAGGCGCCGCTTGAAGCTCCGGGATTACAGCAATCCCGCCAAGTATGCCATCCAGCTCAACCTCAACGAAACTAAGTCCAAAAAGTAAGTGCCATAAAACAGAAACAACTAATAAATTAATTAAATGCTGAACAAATTTTGACAATTTCCCTGGCATTTCTGTCGAGCATTTTCTATTTAGACTCGTATTTTATATATTTGCACACAAAACCAAAGTTTGTTTATTAATTCTATTTGTTTGGCCAATATACATTTATATGAAATATATATTTAATGAACTAAACGCATACTTTTATCCACGTTTGTTTCGAAATGAAAATTGTAAAGCTTAAGTAGTTTTTGGCATTTGATGTGAAAGTAAATAATTATTTTTATTTAGTTATTATATTTGTTTGCTTACTCACTTTAAATCATAATTGTAATGTAGTTTTTGACATTTGATATAGAGTTTTATTTGGTTTTATTTGTGAAAGTTCATTTTGTTAACTTTCAGATCGCCCGCTGTGGTCTGTAACGCACTGAAGCAGACATCTCTGACCCCATAAAGTATATATATTATTGATCGGCATCACCAGCCGAGTCGATCTAGCCATGTCCGTCTGTCTGTCCGTCTGTCCGTCTGTCGGTTGCTATGTCTAGTCTAGCTATAAACTAGTCTCTCAGATATTTGTGTAAATTATAGTTTTCATTTAAATTAAAGCCGTTTTATAAAATTAAAAACCAAAAATCGGAAAACTATATCATATAGCGGTTTGAAGGCAACTTGTCTACCAGGGTATTCTAAACTTCATACCCCGATGCTAGCCTTCCTTTCCTATTTATGAATTGTTTGGCCAATATACATTTGATGGTATTATTTTAATTATTTATATTCATATTATTTATATTAATTTATTTACAAGTAGTTTTTGACATTTGATATGATGTTTTGTGAGCTTTATTTGGTTTTATTCGTGAAAGTACTATACATTGTATTTTCTTCCAGGCCGCCCCGCTGTGATCGCCGGAATGATCGCACCACTCTGCTGCTGGTGGCGGTGCTGGTGCTCTTCCTGATCACAGAATTCCCTCAGGGACTACTGGGCCTGCTGTCTGGGGTGCTGGAGAAGTGCTTCTTCGCCCACTGCTACCCGCCCTTCGGCGAGCTGATGGACCTCCTGGCTCTGATCAACGCCGCCGTGGGATTCGTGCTCTACGGACTGATGTCCAAGCAGTTCCGCACCACCTTCCGGTCGCTGTTCATGAAGCGGCACTTCGGAAGCTCCGAGATGACCCGGTTGACCCGCGTCACCACCACGTGTGTTTGAACAAAAGAGCGGGCTGGGGTATACATATGCACGATGTGATTATGATAACGATTACGAGATTACGGATCAAAAACAAAGTCGAGGCGAAGGAACACTTTGTTGAAACGGATTTACGGGGAATGGGCTGAGACCATCAAAGATGCTCTCGGGCCGCTCCATCTGAATTTCTAAAGCATAAACTTTATAAAAGTTTCGTTAGGCTGAATAACGAAAAAAGAAACTGTGAGCCGGGGATTAATCGGGAGATTGATTAATGCATTGATTGGGTTTTTTTTGAAAGAGATATCCATCCAAGAATCGGAATTCGCATTGCGGAGAGATTGGTGCATTGATCGGTTGACCTATTGATTCCGTTTGTGATTTGGCTGTTTAGCAAGTGCCATTTCCTTTCCAATTAAAATACTGTTTAAGAATTATGCATTATCCAGTTGGTGTTTCAAATTCATGTTAGCACATAAGTTTCCGATAGGTTAGGGCAGTACAAACAAGTACCATACTAATACGAGACATTTACTTTCCACTAAGGACTAACAACAGGAATTCGAGGATATTCCAGATATAGTTAATATTAACTACGGCTGGATCTAGTTGCTAAGAAGGCAGGCACTCCACGAGCCCCGAGTAGCTCTGCCTTCTTGGCCCAAAACATCAAATGCCGCTTTGATTACTCTTCGAACACACTGGGTAAAATCTAAGTGCCAATGAATTTTCCATTGGTTTTTGAGAGCGTAAATTCTATTTAAACTGCTTATACTACCATTTTTAAATAAGTGTGAACACGTTCAAATAAATGTTTGATGTGAGTTGCATTAAATTGTGTGGGTTGAGAAGCTTCATTTATTTATTTTCCATTGCCATTTCAACTTAACTTAGGAGTTCTGGCTAACTACGGCATTCACCTCCAACGGCAGCTCATCCGGTGGCAATTCCGTACTGCGATTTTGGCCCTTGTCTCCCTCCTCCGACTCCTCGGAATCAAGGATAATGCCGTTGCCCTGATTTGAGATTCGCAGCAGGGACTTTAGCTTGGTGGCCTGGAATTTGTACTGCAGAACATCGAGAACAGTGAGTGAGTGCGAGTGAGTCTGGGATTCCAGGTTGCAGGTAGCAGGTTGCAGGTTGCAGTGCATTAAATTTCTGGTAAAATGTAGCTAGAATTTGTGGTCAATTACGCAATGGAATGTCATTCACGTGCCACCGCATACAACCACTGGGAGTGCTGGTATCTCAGCCGACTTACTTCCGTGGGCAGCAGCAGGTCCTGGGCTTGGCTCATGAACCGGTTGTACTGCTCGGTGGCCAGCGCCAGGCGTCCGGTCTCGTAGCAGAAAAGCGCAAAGTTCAGCACCACCAACGGATTCCGGGCGCCGCTCTGCTGGCCACTCGCCATACTGCTGGCCCGCTCAAGGGCTACGAACGCGTTCTCCACATCGTCCAGCTTACGCAAACAAACTGCCGGAGTCGAGAAGTTGAGGTATTATTATTATGGGAGGAAATAAAATAAATAAACTGAAAAAAATTATCTAACATGGCACCTGGCAATAAGAAACTTCGGAAAAGCGTTAGCATACTTTTAAAAATAATTTTTCATTGCTACAGTTAAGAGTTTGGGTCAGTGATCTATATATTTAATCTGTTTCAATAAACTTCGAAAATGCTAATTTTTTTTTTAAATAAAGTGTTATAAACATATTATATATTCTTCGATCTAATTTTGTTTACTGAATTAGTAAGCAATTTTTTAGTAGGAAATCATATTGAATGAGTATTAAAAATATTATTTCTGGGTTTTATTTAAAAAGTAAGTATTTAGCTTAATAAGTAGCTAAATCTAAGCAATAGAGGATTATAATTTTTAATAACAATTATCCATTTTTTTAGCTAAACATTTTTATTTTTGAAAAGTTAAATTGTTTCTAGTTGTAAGCCGAATTTCCAAGTTAAATGTTGTGTGTAAAGCATTTTCTTGTTGTGTGTTGGTGGTATTATTGGGGGTGAATATACAAGAAATACAAACTTACGGCCCAGGAGCATGTAGGACTCGGCATTATCCTTGCGCAGGTTTATAGCTGCGGCGAGCGTGTGAAAGGCGCTGGCGTATTGTTCAGCTGCGTCCAAGTTGGGTAAACAACAGATGCTCTTCTTTATGAAGGAATGGCAACGAACAAAGCCTAGTGGAGCCCAGGTCCGAATCGCCTACGGCTAGGGCTTTTCTTGGCACTTTTAAGAAATGTATTAAAACCCCCAACTCATAGTTTTCTACTGCCGCCTCATACGTATATATTTGTCTTTCATATTTCACCCCTTTCACTTTCACTTAGTTATTGCTCCTATTGTCTCGACCCATTCAGGGTTTTCATTAGCCCAGCACACAGTTTTCTCCCTACGAAATTGCATGTTGCTACATTTGTATCTTTTGTATTGGTCAATCACTGCAGTAGTTGCGCTTGGATTGCCCGTATTGGCATATGGCCAATCTCTTGTTTGGCAAATAGGTCGGTAGGAGCCAAGCCTTTGGGTATTTATGTTTGTTTACTGGGCTTCGAAATATATGAATTGTATTATAGTTAGGTTGTGCCGGAGGCTATTTGTGCAGATACAAAGCATTTTCATTTCTCTGCCTTTGAGATACATTCTCCAACATATGTTTTCACACAAAAAAAGTTGTACTTGTTTTCTACAATTAAGTAGTTGGACAATTGTTTCTTTGCTTTACAACTTCTAAATTTTGGGGGCTCCTAAAAACTATGAAATAGCTTAAAAAAAACATATTCCCTGGTTGAAAATATCTACTTTATTGTATTGAAACATTTAGCTATAGTACAGATACATTGTTCTGTGTTTTAGTTATTAAGCTAACGTAGAATATATGTATGTTAATGTCAGTGTTTTTAAAGTTTTCCTCCTCAATTTCAAGGGCCTAATGGGTACAATAAACTACGTATTAAATGATATCTGTGTTCGAACTTAAATTACTTTAAATTGCATTAAATTAAAAATGGCTTTAATATTTTGCAATACTCACAGGCAATGTAGATTAAACTCAAGTTGTACAGAGCATTGTAATTGAGGGGCGAGAGCCAAATGGACTTACGCAGCGATGAAATGGCCTGAAAATGTTGAATTATTTATATGCCAGTGAAATTATATGCTCCGCCATTAATGTACCACAATGAACTTTTGCTTTTTGAAGAAACACAATCCAATGTTATTCCAAAGCTCTGCAATTTCCGGCTCAGCATTTGCGATTTGGCTGTATTTGTTGAGGGCGCCATCCACATCGTTGCGGGACTAAGGAATGAATTTTGAAAAATATGTGTGTCAATGGGGAAAGTATTCATATCTCATATATCTCACCTGCAAAATGGCGCCGAAGGCCAGCAAGCCCTTGGGCGAGCATTTCCGCTCGATGCTGACGACTTCCGCCAGTCGATCGTGGGCTTTTTGCGTTTCGTTGATTTTCAGGTACAGGACGCTGATTTCAATCAGCACCTCGGAGTTTTCGGGTGTCAAGCTGCGGCCATTAGAGTAAGATGTGTGACAAAGCGCTGCCCGGGTCATTATCTACTCACTGCAGACATGTTTCCAGGACATCGATGGCCTTCTGGTACTGCTTGTCCTTGCGATACAGCTCCGCCAGGCGGACGTAGCTCTCCAGTTTCCGGCCGGATTGAACGGCCAGCTCGAAATAGGCACGGGACTCATCCTGCTGCTGGCGGGCCAGCTCCAGCTGGCTCTGCGTTGTGGCCGAGCGGTAGAGAAGTTCGCCAAGGTAGTGATATATCTCATGGTCCTTGAGACTACTCCGCTGCTCCGCCTCCCGAAAAACACCCAATGCCTGGCTAAAGCGTCCCATAATGTAGCTGAAAGTGAAATACAAAGGGAAATACAATTACTCCTCCCCAACTGCGGTGAAATTTCGATGACTTGTGCCCAATCGAGTGGCAATTTCATCAAACATTGTCTCACTAAATTCCAAAGTAGTGTTTCCAATTGAATGAAATCGATTCAAGAAGCCAAAAGAAGCTACCATTCATTGTTAAGCAAACACAATATTGAATAATAAAAACAATGCTAATTTGTTTCAATTCAATAATCTTTAATAAATAATCCTTCAAATATATTGACCAACTCCCGTGTGCGAGAAAACTTTGTTGTTATAATCGGATTTCATAGTGTGAACTTGAACTCAGGGATAGATTTACTCACAGTGTTCGTCCGATTTCCTTATAAGTCTCGATATTCCTCGAATTGAGCTCCACGGACTTTTGCAGGTGTCGCAGCGCTTCGATGTTATTGCCCTCTTCGCGGTCAATTAGGCCCTGTGGAAGGCAATCAATTAGAAAAGATACCCAACATTAGCCACCACCCAGGGCCGCCCCCTGCTCACCTGGACAAAGTACAGATACTCGGGATTCAGGTGCCGATTCAGCTCACGTTCGATGAGACGGCGGCAGCGCGTGAACTCGCGGCGAGTAAAATAAATGTGGAGCAGCCAATCAATGTTAGCATCGCTGGGCATTTTGGGAGCTGTATTCGGGACGGAAAAGGGAAAATGAAATCCGGGGGAGTTTGCGGATTTGTGGATCCAGTTTGATACCTGGGCGCACCACCTCTAAGCTGGGCAATTCGATAAGCCTGCCGTTGCAGTTGATCTGCTCCGCTCCCGGCTCGTACATGGATTATTCTCGGATTTATCCTGGCCAAGGACAAAAAGCTCTAATTCATTTATTTATTTGGGGTCCCTTTTGCGTTGGCCGCCGGCAACTTTTTGTTGTGAACACTTTGCGTTGCCATGGCTTCTAGCTGTTTAGGGTTGCCAATGCCGACGGGCTGCTCTGAAATTAACTTGTTAACTGAATTAATGTACGCTTTGGCCGGCCAAAAACGAGCATAAGTAAATTCCGCGGCATGTTTTTTAATTAGCTGCGACCGAAACGGCCAAAACCCATTCGAAACTCATCGAAATGCAATAAAAACAATCTATAAATGCACTGGGCAAGGCGGGGTAAATAATTGCCAAGACAAACAAGCAGATCTTGGGATAAACCAGTTTCAATTTTTCTTTGCCTTTCGAGCCCCAACTGAAGTCCCGACTCCGACACCGCCTAATTACTCAATTAAATTCACACCGGCCAAAGTTGCAAAGTTTCTATTTTGGGCCGAAGACATGTGATCGTGAGCTACATTTCAAAGTGTTTACGCGACCCGGCCACAGCCAAAATTCAAAAGCAATTAATGCATGAAATATCGTACAAGATCACCACGATATCTGTATCTGCACCGATCGAACGATCACGGCGCCGATCTCAGATCTCAAAGATCTCAGATTGCAGATCGCGGATCGCAGATCTCGAACGGGAAGTGGCACCGCCGTAAAAAGGCAATACCAAGTACAATTGACGCCTGTTTTTAAAGGCAACACTTCAGCTACGAGCTTCGTGGCTAGGAAGTATTAAACTGGTCGTTTGCCCCTTTAACCACAAAACAAAATCAACTTTAAACTATGCTGAATTCGCTACCATTTGGGGAGTCAAATTGCAGCATATTAGACGCGAATTCGGAACATGACAGTGTACAACAGATGCATTAATTTAATTAATTCCCAATTGAATATATTTTTTGGTCAGACCATGCGTTTATATTTTTTTGTTAATTTAATCCACAATTACTTAAGAACAATTTGTTTAAAAGGCATGTACTCAATCGTGCGCTTTTACTAACTGCTGGGCTTTGTAATTTAAGCAATGTTTAAAGAATCTTGAAATTGGTACCTTTTTTCCATTTTTTTATTTTTTACTTTTATTTTTCCGAAAGTAGCTTTAAATCGCCAGTTTTCCAAAAATATGCTCAACACTTACACGTGTTTTCTACAATATTCTTTGTAGAGTCGACACTTCGACATTTTTCGACATTTCCAGGCCATCTACATGAGTTTTGTAAAGTAACAAGTATTTTACCAACGTGATTTCTAGTAATAAAAAATACCAGAAGGGAATGTGGCCAATAGATGGCGGGTTAATTCTGGCACCTGGCGGTCAAGATTAAATCTACATACAATATGTAAAAATACTTTGAACTTATTTATTTTCTTCTTCGGAAAGCAGGTATTTCCGATTTTACTTGTAGATGGCAATTTCTGTAATTTAATTGACATTCAATGTAAATAAGATTAATGTAAATTCGTTATAGAAAAAAAAAACGAATCTGTTTGATTTTAAAGCGCAAGAAAATTGATCAGTCGAAGCTGTCTTTTTTGATTCCAGAATTCAAATAGCGAGTGTTCGCCAAAGCCGGCATATTTCATCAATTCATCATTCCAAAGCGATGGTCGGAAGAGGTCAAATAAGTGTTCTTTTACGTTGAATTAAATTCCCTTTTGCCTTTACGATTGTTTTCATCTGCTTCGACGGCAGTGGCGGTTGGTGCTTCGAACAGGGGACGGCCTAATTCAATTACAGTACCACTGTAAATATGATTTACACTCGACGACACTTCGGCCTCTTCTTCACTGGGGGAGGATGGCGTCTCCGCATATCTTACGCACATATTTGTGCGGCCAAAGGTCATAAAAAAGCGACTTACACAGCATGCCAAGTGAGGAGTGGGTCGTCAGGCCCAAAATATCAGCCTGCAGGCTAAAAGAGACATTCATGTGGATTGCAAGTGCTGCTCACGTTTGTTTTCCCTTGGAAGGTCGTTATTCACTGGAGGATTGTCGTGGGGGTGGGAGGGTCGTAAAGCAGCAGCAAAGATATTGTGCAGCAAATACGCGGCTCGGCTAAATCTGACTTTGGATCGGCATTGTTCACTCCTCAGTGCGTCTCAATTTATGCAATGCCAGTGTCCACTTTATTATTTGAGCATGAGTTTTATGATGGCAACACGCCGGACACCTAAATATAGCGGCGGGGACGGTGGCGGAGGCGGTGGCGGTTTCTCTTGTTTACCAAATTGCCGTCTAGTCCTTGGCCCTACTTCCAATTTGGCTTTTTCCACATACCACCCACTTGTTCAGCAATCTGTGCAGAGACAACAACAGGGAAAACATTTGTGTATGCGTGAGTGACCCAAATAAGTATGCTTTGTTTCTTGTCTCTACTTCCCCTTTCTCCGTGTGGATCCTTGGGAAGGCAACTCTCGATGGGCGCCATTTAGGATAATATTTAATCGCAAATTGATGTTTACACGTTCGATGGGGTCTATTTCAACAATTCCGCACTGAGAAAAAGCAGTTTTAACATCTAACAATTTCGTAACTAGCCACTTTACTTGTAGTATTAGAAGATAATATATATGTATATATATATCGATCTACACCTATCTTTCTGAATGAATTAAGCATTTCTAAAAATATAGTACTTTAGGAATATGAACCCTCCAACGTAATCCAATTCAAATTTAAGCCAATAAGCAAATTTTATTGTATTTAAAAAATTGTATTTTGAGGTCTACAATTTATATATAGATTTGGTACCTGGCTTTCCCCACTGTGTATGATATTGGCAAGGATGGGCGAAGATACTTCTGCAGGCGGTAGGTCAGAGTCCTCTGTTCGATTTCTCCGATGGTCGCTTTAATGAGACCACGTTGTTTGCCTTGCACTTGGTTTTAGCCAAGTTACAACAGTTCCATGGCACATGCCGTATTCGATTCAATGTTATCACACTATGGTTTAGCAAATCTTTGACACATTTCCTAAAAGGGGCCGAGGCGATGGGTTTCTTCCGACATGGCGATGGCATTAGCATAACTATGAAATGTCACAACAAGCCGAAATATGTTTTGGTCTAAAAAATTGACAAAATTTGACAAAAATGTATACCCGGAGCCCGCTCTGTCTTGGGTGGGAATGCCAATGGAAAAGTCCTGTGTTGTGGGTCCTGAATAGCTAAAAGCTAAAAGCTGAAAGCTGAAAGCCGAAAAACTCTGAAGCTGGAAAATATGCGTGCTGAAGTTTTGCGTGCCGTCGCTGTAATTTATGTCAAGCCAAACAAAAAACAATGAAATTGTTGTGGCATATAACCGAGAGCAGCACTTTGCACACATTCGGATGCAGATACGCAAAGGCAAATACAAACATAAATACCAACACATACTCGTACACAAAAACAAACGCACTGGAGATACATTTAGAATTGGATGCGGCGATGCGGAATGTTTATTTGCTGTAAAATGTTGAGGCATGCAACGCTTATGAAATAGAATTTTTGGCCTTGGCTATGGCATCCGTTGGCACTCATGCAATCCGGCCGAAACCAAAACGGCCACTTCATGTAATAACTCTATTTGATCCTGCATGGATGGTATCATTTTAGAAAATATAAATGCAAATTGCTTTAAATGGCAAAATGGGAAGTACGAAATACGAAATGCGAAATGCGATAGCCAGCAAACATCAAAGCAAAATGCCCATTAAACATTCACCAGTTGAATTCTGGCG
>JAJJHY010010898.1:3430792-3442103 GCA_021224005.1 Drosophila setifemur
AACACTAAAATTAAACAAAATTGTTTTTTTTCTTCTTCAGATAAAGTTATTATATTACCCAGACATTTGCGGAATAAGTAAAAAGTATGCAATATATATGTATTTATTAGAATTTTTTAATTGTTGAAGTTTTAAGAGGATCAATAAGATTGTATTTAAATCAGACATTAATGTTCTAGACCTTTTATGCGATCTGAAAATCTCCTAAAATTATCAGTTTAAACTTAAAAATATTCGATAATTGTCCTTTGAAAACCACTTAATAAAATCACTTTTAAGCCATTAAACAATAAATCCTATTTAGTGATTTTCGTGATACAAGTTTCCTGTGTAGCTGGGGTGTGGATAAAGTTGCCGGCATGGAATATAAACACTTCAAGTCTTTGGGCCTGATGCGCTCAGCCATGGCTTCAAAAGACGCCCAACACACGTGAGAAATTCCAACAGTTAAGTGGGAGTGGAAGGGGGAGGGGGAGTGGGTGTGGGCTTGGTTTGGTTGTAATGCCACTTGCCGAAGGCTGCTGCAAGGGTGCTTCAGTCCAAATTTAAAAACCTTTCACCAGCGGATGAAACAAAGACGGCGGTAAGAGGGGCAAGTGGCAACTGGCAGCCAAAGACTGAATTCAGAAATGGATTCAAGAGATATGTCAGACGGCAGATGGCTGTAGGTTGGTCTGGGTCTGGGTTCGGGTTCGGGCTTAGGCCATGTGCAATGGGGAAAAATGAGCAACTGCAACTGCACGCACCGAGGCCCAATGAAAAGGAGAATGGAGGCCCACGTACATACGTCGTGAGCAGGTACAAAATGGAGCCGCAGGAACACATCTCCGTCAGGAGCAGAGCCAGAGCAGGAAGAAAGGACCAAAGGGGACAACCGCTCCTTTCAACTCGACACTGGGTTTGTTATTGCCGACAGTTGCGGCCAGCACTGGTGACACTTGAACATAACTGGGTTCTGTTCTCCGCTCCGCCTTTTGTGCAATGCCTGAGTGCACTGATTATGCACATGGGAGGCATAGAAACGGGGCAGAGATGGGGCAGGGGGATCGAGAGAGGGCAGATTCGATGGATCCGAGGTAACTACAACAATGCGCGCCAAGATTTACAGCCTCTTGTCGGATTGCATTTGGCCGGCGTAATTTGTTTGGGCCACAATAGCAGCACACCACTTCTTGGCCCAGTCTTTGGAACTCGAGGGTCTCAGGTTGACCCTTTCCATAAATAACAATTTCTGGCCATAGCACAAGTCGGCAATCAAAGCTTTTCTGATAATTCTGATGGCCTATAGCATGTAGCATAAATATGTATGTTTTGTTAAGCATTTTAAAGTGTGTTTCCCTCTTTTTTTTGCCTATTTATTATAGGACATCCATGGGTTTTCCATGACACATTGTTAATATACTTAATATTAAACCTAGGGTAATGTTGGTCAGGTTTTCATTATCTTTCGATTTCGCATTTTCTGACTCGATTGCATAGTACAAAAGTTGTGGTAGCAGACAACCCATTAAAAATAATAAACGGTAACAAAGGCATTGAATCCAAGATAAAGCTTGTCATGCTTAATTGTAAATATTTTGTTTATATTTTTTCCCCTTTTTTCCTGCGGGATTTTGTTGATAAGGTCTGATAATGAAAGTGTTTGTTGATACATTTATCGCCAGTTGCTAAAATGTTTGCTTGGGCTTCAAGAGCAATGCGAGTGATACATGAGGTCAGACGTACTTGGAGAAACTCAGAGCTTAAACTTCAGTAGGTTAAGAGATTAAGTTCCTCAAATTGGAGTCAATATGGAAGATAGATTTTTGAGACAAGAGGAGGCCTGGCATATACTCCGCTCATCGGTCAATCCAATCTTGTGGAACCCAATGGTTTAAGGATTTAATAAGAGTCTCTATCTAACATCAACAATTAACTTATCCTCATATAAAACAAGTAAGAACGTTACAGTCGAGTTTCCCGACTGTTACAGACCCTGTACAAATTTGGTTATAGGCAAAATAAATCAAAACAAAAAAAAAAATATATATTCGCACCGAGTCCGGTCTGGGATTCGAACCCGGACGGACGGACGGACGGACGGACAGACGGACAGACAGAAATGGCTATATCGGTTCAGCTCGTCATGCTGATCAAGAATATATAATTAGTGGGGTCTGCCACGCCTCCTTCTGCCTGTTACATACATTTGCACAAACTTAATATACTCTTTACCTTTGGGTACAGGGTCTAAAAATGGGAGATTTAATATTTTGTATATATATTGTATATATAATCAGGCACATCCAAATGCGAAGATTTCATAGAGGATTCGTTGGATCGACAAACGAGCCTAATGAAAAAGAACTGCCATTATTCCGGTACACTTAAGCTGGTATTGAGATTAACCTTCGGTTTGAATGTTCAATGTTCCAAGGACATGATTTTCAAAGAGGATAATATAATGTACCTATTTAGGAGCTGAGTTATAGAAGTTTCAGCGCTGAATCTTGCGGGCCACAATATGCTCAATCTCAGGAAGGTGTTTTTAGAACAGATATGTTTTATATACGGCCTGAGAAATACTCCGGATCCGAAAATACTTATCCATCCTTTCAACTGCCGGGCCTTGAACTTTGGGCATCGCATGTCCATTGGCAACAGATTGGTAGACCTTTGAAATTAAGATAAGTATGGCCAAGACCCCGTGAAACTTGCAGGTGGAAGTTCCTCATGGAACACGCCAATCCTTTTCGATTTTGGTTCACCGATTAATTAATGATTTAAATGATGGTCCTCAACAAGAAACACATGAAAGAAATTTTGTAGTGTAAAAAAGAAGGGTGAAAAGGAACTTTACACATTAACAAGCATCAAAATAGTTCGGAAATGCTTAAAAGTAAATAAATTTAATGCCCATGGTCCAAGAAATCTAATTATTGTTATATTATAAAAATGAAAATACAAAATAAAATTGTTATTATTTCCTTTTAATTGCTTTCTACCACCTTTATCACCTAAAGTTTGCAAATAGGATTTGTGAAAGTTCAATGAAACTGCGGGTAAGCAAAAACCCTGAATAAAGAAAAATGAGTGTCATGGTGATATATATTTTATTTCGCAGCTGTTGCTTGTTTTCTTTCGATTTCATCATTTTTTTCTGTTCCGATTGCGTCGTACAATAGCTATTGGCAGAAGACGTTATTGATAATTGAGTTATAAAAGGGTAATAACGGTCGATAATTATGCGATTCTACGGATAATCTACATCATGGAGCCTGCCATTTTATTCCGCTTTAAGCTTAAGTTAAGTTCAGAAAATAGGGAGATTAAATGTTAATTATAATCCAAATTTTACCTTAAGAAATATATATAAAAAAAAAATAATAAAATTTAAAAATATTATCAGTGCATAAATAACAAACCGTTTCTTGTTGACTATTTCAAAGATGTTCCCATTTGATTAGATTGGCTTAAAGTGGCTCGTGTATCTGTATCTGTAGCACGCGACTTCTCTTATCACTTGTGTTTGGTCGAAATTGATTTTTAATTGTGAGAGCCAAAAGCCTAAAGCCGAACAACATTTAAGCGGGTATCGTAATGTTTAGTGGTTTTTAGGCGATTTGGCGTGCGTTTTTGGCCTGTTTTCAGGTCAGGTGGCGTCGGCCAATTTGGGCAATTGGAAAATGCAAATTTAATTAGCGGCTAATTCGGGAAATTGGCGTAAAATTGAACTGCAAATCAATGTGGCATTTCTCTCTAGTTACCAACCAGGCTACTGTGTTCTTTCCACTTTGCCAGTGTGGTATTTGTAGGGGCATTTTTGTGTGTTGGTTCTTAAATTGTTATAAATAAATGTTAGCTTTCAGCCCAGCCCGTGAATTTCGTCAGAATTGGATGCATGGCACGAGATCGATGGTTTAATCTCACTCTTAAGCCCATAAAGTCATTAGGGCAATCGAAATAAATATTTCAAGGAGTCAGTTTGATTGCTCATTAACAGAACTTTAACCGGTTTTTCAAGTTCTCACGCTATTAGGCAACTCATGATGATGGATCCCATTGTTGATAACAAAATCTGATAATCATGTGTTGTTTGCCAAGTTTTGTTTTGTTTGGCAGCTTTACTCTCTGTTTTGACTCTCCCGCAAAGCTTTTGCGGTTCAGCGATAAGAGGTGTCTATAAGAAGACAACGATCCGCTCACAGGTTTCCAGTTATTGTTGAAGTCCATTATGAATACCTTGCACAGCGTTCGAAGCCTCGCCATTTCAACAGGCCCCGCTCTATCCCTGAGATCAGCCTCGGGCTTGACGCAAGCTCAGGTCAAGTCTTATGTGAGTTGAGAGATGGCGGGGAATCGGAATGCAATTTTGTACGGAGAATGCAATTTTAGGTAGCAGACGATGCACGGCCCTACAATGAAATCCCACGGCCCGGCAAGCTGAAATTCATGAGGGCCTTCATGCCCGGAGGTGAATTCCACGATGCGTCCATAACGGAGTTCACTTCGACGATGCGGAAGCGCTACGGAGATACATTCGTCATGCCCGGATTGTTTGGTCGCAAGGATTGGGTCGCCACATTTAATACCAAAGACATAGAGATGGTGTTCCGCAACGAAGGCATGTGGCCACATCGCGAGGGACTTGACTCGATTGTTTATTTCCGCGAACACGTGCGCCCAGATGTGTATGGAGAACTTAAGGGCTTGATTGCTTCGTAAGTTGAGAAGTGCTCCTACCCCTTTTTGGCTAAACTCAAAGTCTACGGAATCTTTCAGGCAAGATGAGAATTGGGGAAAACTTCGCTCGGCCGTCAATCCCATTTTCATGCAACCTCGCGGCTTGAGGATGTACTATGAGCCCCTGTCCAACATCAACAATGAGTTCATAGAGCGGTAAGCATCGAAATTACCAGTGGATTGAGTGGATTGAGAGATGTTCGGTCATCGTTCACAGCATCAAGGAGATACGCGATCCCCGGACTTTGGAGGTGCCGGATAACTTCATGGATGAGATGTCCCGCCTGATATTCGAGTCCCTGGCCTTGGTGGCCTTCGACCGGCAAATGGGTCTGATCCGAAAGAACCGCGACAATCCCGATGTCCTCACCCTCTTCCAGACAACCAGGGACATCTTTCGGCTGAGCTTCAGCCTGGACATCCAGCCCTCGATGTGGAAGATGATTTCCACGCCGGCCTACAGGAAAATGAAGAGGGCACTCAACGACAGTTTGGATGTGACGTTGAAATTCCTGAGGCAAGCCCAGGAGTCGCTGGAACAGCGCAAACTCGCCGGCGAGGAGGTGAGCAGCAATAGTATGATGGAACGTATGATTGAGATCGATCCGAAAATCGCTGCGATCATGAGCTTGGATATCCTGTTCGCTGGAGTGGATGCCAGCTCCAACCTGCTCTCAGCCGTGCTCCTTTGCCTGGCCAAGCATCCTGAGCAGCAGCGGAAGCTGCGCGAGGAGCTTCTAAGTATAATGCCCACAAAGGACACACTGCTCAACGAGGAGACCATGAAGGATATGCCCTATCTGAGGGCTGTCATCAAAGAGGCCCTTCGCTACTATCCCAATGGTCTGGGCACCTTGAGAACCTGCAAGTCCGAAGTGATACTGTCGGGATATAAAGTGCCCCAAGGCACGAATGTCCTAATGGCCTCCAACGTTCTCATGAAGGATAGCACCTACTATGTACGCCCTGATGAATTTCTACCGGAACGCTGGCTTCGCGATCCCGAAACCGGAAAGAAAATGCAGGTCAGCCCCTTCACGTACCTGCCCTTCGGCTTTGGACCGCGGATGTGCATTGGAAAGCGGCTCGTGGACTTGGAGGTAGAGACGACTGTGGCCAAATTAATCCGTAACTTCCATGTGGAATTCAATCGTGATGCCAGCGCTCCCTACAAAACCTTTTTTGTGATGGAACCAGCAATTTCTTTCCCTTTCAAGTTCACCGATGTCAAGGAGTAATAACAAGCTATGATTTTGTGTGGCGATAAGTTCCTTTTAGTCAAGAGAACACTGTACATATTGTTTTTTTTAATAAATCGCCTATTAAACTGATTAGATACTTGTATTTAACCTACCTTTTTGCAATTTGTTTTGCTTTAAGTTTATTTACAAAGAAAAACTGATAAGATTATATTGTGTTGTGGTACTCTTGCCATCCAGTCAGTTTATTATTATAATATTGTTTGGCGATATCAAGTACCAAGGGAAGTACCAAATAATTAGGTATTAAATCTTTTCCTTGACACAATTATCAATTATTGATTTGCATATCTCAACAACCAGCTAAAGCCAATTAAGCAACGGAGAATATACAAACAGTGACTCTTTGATTCCCTCCTTATTGGATCAGTGCTGCAAATCTACTTTTTTTGTTGCAAGTTCTCTGGTGGGTTATACATTTCGTGCTTTTTGTAAATACACCCGTATATATTATTCTCTGTACCCCATTACGCGGCAGCCACAAAAGACACTTTTAGCTGCCTCGCCGCTTGTGTTTGCCGCCAGCAGGTGAGAGAGAGAGCCCGTTGCCGAGCGGTTCCACCTTTGCTTTGGTGGAAATATTTGCCACAGAAACAACGGCACCCAAGCAGCAACACCGAACACCAACAGCATCCGCATCAGCATCAGCAGTAGACATATTCGCCTGCGGCCTGCGGAGTTATGCTAACTGGCACTCAAAGCAAAAGCAAAAGCAAGGCAATGCAAAAGCAAAGCGCGGCCAAAGCTCAGGCGGGCGGTTGGCCCCTTCTCCGGTCCGGGTATTCTTCTTGTTTTTGCTGCTGCTGCGGAGTGGCAGCTTGTAACAATAATTTAAGCGATTTTGCGCTTTTTGAGAGTGGGTTAATGGCATGCCCGGGATCTGGGGCGGGGACGGTGATTCTGGGTTCTGTGCTCTTGGGTCTGGGAAGCGGGTATCCTTTGCCGTGGCGAAAATTCCACTTTTGTAGTTACTGCTGCTTTGGCTTGCAAACGCACATAGCTTATGAATTCCGCAATCCGGGATGCGGTGCAGCAAAATGGTTGGAGTTACAGGTCCAGTACAAAGTAAAAATGCAGAACATGTGATTGGGTTGGTTGGTTGGTTGGCTGAGAACTGGGAACCTGGAACCGGGAACCGGGAACCTGGAGCCCGGTCCTGGCTTATGTGACGGCCAAAGACTGGCCATCTGGGCATCTCTCTTTCCACATCTTTTTGTGTCTGCTGTATATTAAAATTCAATTTTAAAACACGAAACGCCACGCACACCCGGGCGTATGCGTAATGCGGCATGCAATCATTTGCGTGCGCCTTCGCTTGGAAATTCCTTTGCCATAACTAATCTCGAGAGCTCACCAAGGACCAGTCCTGACGTTTCATATTTCTAGCTCGCCGCACCGCCAGCCCTGCCAGCCCTGCAACCCTTTCCTTAGCCACTTTCCTGCCTTTTGTACATACATACATATATATTCTCTTTCTTGTTCGCTTTTTTTTTGAAAAATTTCATACTCATCAAGTTGACAAAGAAAAAGTTTTTCATTATTACATTTCGCTGTCATTTGGGCGCAAAAATAGCTTGGAAAAGTTCTCAGCTACCCGGTGTCCCGGCTCCTCCGACTGCTCCCAGCCAGTTCCTCTGAAACTCGAGTGCACCGCGTAAATGAGCCACTCCCACCACCAAGGCCGCCCGCCCGCAGTAGTCAGCACTCGTCATCAGATTTCCAAGAAAAGGGGGTGGAGGGGGGAGGGGCCTGGGAAAAGCAGCCCAACCGGCAATCAACCCAATGCGTAGCTTGACGTAATTTTCTTGGCTTGCCCGACGAGTCGCATCCTTGCACATTAATCCATTGGTGCCCGGGATCTCGGGCCCGGGAACGGCCTCAGTCTCTGTCTTTGCTCCTTGCTGCACGCAAATGAGGGTATGGTCAAATCACTCACTGTCAGCCTGTGTCCCAAGGAATGCGTTCAGCATGTCCTTTAATTTTTTCTCTCCCTAAGCCCAGCTCTGTTTTCCTTTTTCTACACAGAAAAAAAAACAGCCCTATAGTTTCGACTAGATGTGTGCAGCGAGATAACTGTAAAGATATTATATGTATGTGTTATTAGAAAACTATCTTATTTATGAAAAGGAATTTATATAATTCATTCATTTTAAATTTGCTGAAAATGTATTTGGATGGAATTGTGATTCCTGACATCGAATTTTAAACAAGGTAAACTTTCTTATTTAAAAATGTAAACATGAAACAGAAAGGATGAGATATTTATATCTTAAACAATCTGATCATCAGAAAAATAATATTGAATCTCCAAGCTAACCAATATAAGATACATTTTCTTCTTGATTTGTAATGCTTCGCATTACAATTTTTTAATTAATTGCTAACAATGAATTAAATAACATTTGTATGTTCATGTAAAAAGACGAAATCGAAAAATGTATTTTTTCCATTGGTTATTCAACTAAATACTTTTTTAATTTTATTCAAAGTATAATAAATCAGTAAATTAAAACGTTGTGTAAATGTGCAAGCATCACTAATTGTAAGTTTTTGTTTTTTTTTATTAAAATTCGTTTTACCAAAATAACCCAATTCAAGATGCAATGATGAGGTATTAGGCTAATTTTCGCTCTGTGCAGGCCGGAGCAATTTCTATAACTTGACGTTTGCCATGGTCCCCCGACCGTTTTTCCATTTTTGCAACCCCATCCCAACCAGAACCCGTCCCCCTCACCCTCCCCGTTGTCCGGCTTGTACTTGTGTTGCTTCGCTTGCCGCTTTGCTGCCTGTCAGCGCAGCTTAAGATAAAAACTTTCCTTTCCACCCAAAAAGGAGCGGCACCAGCCAGAACACCAGCCAGATGAGAAGGCAAAAAAAGAAGGAGGTGGACTGGCTCGAAAGGGTTGACTCTGACATTTAGCTTTCGCATATTTGCACACACCCCGCGTCCTGTGCGCCACCCCACCAACGTCTCCAACCTCTCCGACCCCCTCAACCCCATCCACCCCTGCAGCTCCTTTCCATCGACAATATATTTTATAGACTAAGGCGAAGACATGACAAATGCTCAAATAGAAATTCTTCAACAAGATTCTTGGCCGAAACTTAAGTTCATTTTTTGGTCGTGCGCATCACATTGGGGCTTTTGTTAGTGAGATACCAGAAAGAATTCAAATTAAATTGCGATTGCCCTCGGCTCGCTTCGATTTCGTGTGCTTTCTGACACGGCTTGTCAATGAATTTTGCATCCGTCGGACAGAATAAAAAAAATAAACGAGAATACGTTTGACCGCCTCAATTGCAGTCCAAAGTTTCGCCCCACAATCTGGACTTTCTTGTTTAAGTTTCGAATATTCCAACTAATTTGCTTAGAAATTTATTTGGCAATTGAATATATGATGTCCTAACTAAGAGGATGTAGTTTCTCCTGGTAGTTGATAGCCATAAATGTTGATATAAACAAGAAACAAGAACAAGAAAACTTAACCTCATATAGTTCAATAGTCAGTCAATAAGTTAGAGCTTGTTAAAAGGAAGATTTTTAGGAATGAATTTGAATTAATACAAGATTATACAATGCTGTATGATAGTATAATTCATATAAGATAATTATCTTTCCAAACAATAAAGGATCATAATATTTAATTATTCATAACAAGTCATTAGGATCCATGACTAGATACTTTATAATTAGGAGATGTAACAAAACATAATTGCCAAATTATATTATCTTTTCTAAGGGTATAAAAACAACTTCCTTTCTTAATAACCCTTTGGAAATGCAATGATATTGAGTATCAGGTTACCGATTGGTAACCTTTACCAAGTTGAAATGATATATTATCCCTAGCAAGTTTATAATAAAGCTTCTTATGTTGATTTAAATATTGATTGATTAAATAGTGTTAAGCTGTTTAATGGACTATTAAGTACCTGATTGGTAACCATTTTCTTAAAATCCTTTTCAAGTCACTGGGAAGATCCATAATTTGAGGCATCCACCTGACCGTTCCAGCTGCTGCTCAGATGTTTCTGCAAAACCAGCACATTCCCCAGCTTCTGCCCGCCGGCCCGCTGCCTGTTAAATTTTCATTCATCCGGCGCAGAGCACACGCATTGCCAAATTTGCACCAACACCAGTGCACCAGTGCACAGCGGCAATTGGCACCCACACACACACATGCACACACCCGCACAACTCACTCACCCATTCATATATTTTATGTTTTGTTTACATTGCCGGCTTGCGCAGAAACAACAGCCACAACAATCGGGGGGGAAAGCGGAGAAGCGGAGGAGGCGGAAAAGCGGAAAAGCGATAGGGAAGCCAGTGCGATGACGTCACAGCCGGAATGCACGCTATAATTCCGGTATAAGAGAACTGTTATATACGAAAGAGCGAAGCGGAAGTAAAGAGAGAGAAAAGCGGTAAATGGGAAATGAGAAAAAACGATACGAGTGCGCAATTAAGGAAGGAACTCGCAATTTGGATGCTCATTTCGGAGCGTTTTGCGGTGAGTTGAAGCTTCCGCAAAATGGCCGAGAGAGTGGGACAGAGATGGGGCGAGTGGGGGAGAGCGAGAGAGAAGAGCGAGCGAGCGCAACGTCATCGGCACAGCATCAACAAGCTTACTGGCTGCTGGCATCCTCATCATCATCCTGTTCCGGCGGCAGGAGCGACAAAAGTTGTCGCGTTTGCGAAACAGAAACGAGTCAACGCTCGAGTACAGCGGTCGGGTCATTGCGCTGTGTGCTGCACTTTGTCGGCTAACACACACACACACACATACAACTACACCTGCACCTACACACGCTCGCGCGGAAGAGAAACTGAAACTAAAACAGAAACCGAAACAGAAACCATTGCCTACCTTCAGGCGCACATGTGTGAGTGAGTGCGTCTTTGTGCTTTGTCCTTCTGATAAGCCAAACCGGTTGGTTTCCCACAAAATGTGAATCCAGAACTCTGAAGACAGTAAGGATAAGGATATCCAGGATCTAGAAAAATCCATCTGCTACCTCTAAATTCCCTGTGCTGGCCAAATGTAAGTTTTATTCTTTACCATTAGCATTTGTAAGTACGAAAATAAGGCTATTTTGGCGTTTGGCGTTTTGTTCTGTTTTTGCCGGCTTGCCACTAGCCAAGACTCTCTCTTAGACCGCTCTCTTGCGCCGCTCTTTTCGGCCAACTCGCCTGCGCTAGAACCTAAAAAACAACAAACGAAAACGTAGGAGCAATCAGAAAGAGCGCCAAGAGCAGGTTATCGTAGTACGCGGCGTAGTTCAAGTGCCGGTTGTACTACGCGGGGTCAACGTGTGTGCGGGGGGGG
>JAJJHY010010898.1:3442185-3477551 GCA_021224005.1 Drosophila setifemur
GGCGACTGCCAGGTGGGCTGCTCCTTGCCTTTCGAAATATTCCAATGGCGCGCTCTCATATCATTAAAATTCAATTTTGTCTCGCCGAGACTTTTGCATCTTTTCTCCAGCCCTCTCCTCCAGAATACGAGTATATATATATGCATGTAGTTGGTCTTTTTCTCGAAAGCGACTATCTTTGTTGTGGCATTATTGTTATGGCGTTGGCTGCACTGTATCGCCCAGACTCGACTTCCGCTGTTGCACGTGTCGCATGCTGCCGCTGCTGCCACTGCTGCTGCTGTTCTTCGGTGAAATTTCCGCAGCACCGGCAACAAAAGTGCGAAATAATGACCGGCTGCCTGTCACACGGCTGACTGCCTGTTACTGGTGGCTGGCTACTGGCTGCTGGCTGTTGGCATTCGCAATCCTTTCGGTTGGTCCTTGGAGACCGACCGGCAACAATTGTCGCATCGGCGCGGATGTTGTCTGTAAAGTTGGTTAAACAATTTTGTTTGCCCAACAATGCCGGCGATGTGGCAGTTCTTTGACCTTTGACACTGGCCCTACCTGACCTGCAGCAACTCGGAACCGGCATAATTAATATGCTGATTTATATATATGTACTTGTATATATGGCTTAACCGACAAAGGCGGTGTCATTAAGCTCCTTGCTTGCGATTGCCATCATCAGGTGGAGAAGTGGGAGCAAAACACCCCTCAACTGACATCTTTTTTATTAAAAATTCTTGAGCATCATTATCGAGGCGAGGGAGTTGCGTGCAAATTCCATTCAGCTGGCAAATAAAATGATATGAGAAACTGGAGTGCACGGAAGCGGTTATAAAACGCAGAACAAGGAGGGTATTAAGGATGTGTGTTACCTGCGTTAAGCGTCAACAGGAGCCCATCGCTGCCAGCAAAGCGAAACCCAAACCCAGACCCAAACCCAGACCCAAACCGAAACCGAAACCGAAACCAGAACGTGGCCTGCCAACTTTCAAGACCGAGGCACAACAGCAATATCAGCAGCAGCAGCATCAACATCAGACAGGAAACATTGCCGCAGGCTCACTCCCGACTGGCAACTGGCAACTACAAAAGCCGATAGACGAGGATGTGTGAGTCGGATCTGGCTGGGCAAATGGCCAAATCAAATCAAATTCAAGCGACTAAAGCTGAATGGCTGCAGCCGAGCGAGCGGATGAGTGAGTGCGTTTAACTTTGGCAATAGGGTAAAGGAGAGGGACTCCTTCTGTCCAGGTGTTGCCCGTCTCTCGATTGCTGTCGTGCAAACAGCCATCGGCTGTGGCACTTGCAGTTTAAGATGCTGCTTCTGCACTGTGGCAATTTAATTGTCCAAACAATTGCTTCTTATGGCAGGAATTTCTGGATTTGTGTAAAACATGCTAATTAATTCGTACAATAGCACTGACTGATGGACTGATGGTTGCATCAATTGCCTGGCATCGAGTTTCTCCTTGGAGTCCTTAATAAATCACAAATTGCTGACTAATTAATGGTATCAAACGAAAACATATCTTAAATTACCAGATTCAGCAGCGTTAAGGTGCTTTAAGAATTTCCATAAAACCAAAAATCATAGGATATATCATCTAATATGATTATTATAAGAATTGGTAAAGCCTTAATATAAATATGAAATAATACAAAAACTGTATTATTTTTTATGGTGCACTAGGTGCATCTGATCTTATAGATTCTTTTGATTTCAAAAGTTCCTCAATTTGTAATATTATTTTAGTTTAAAACAAAAATTTCAATTGACTAGTTTAAATTTTTAAGACATTACATGTAATCCCATATAAATATTTTATAAAATTTTAACAGGTTTAAACAACTTTTTTCTATTGATGTCGAATTATACTTTTTTTAAAATTTTGTAGCCTGGCACTTAACCTTACAAAATTGATGGTTTTAAACCAATTGAATTTATAATATCAAATATTGATGTATGAGCTGTTGATTTTTAAATCAATAATTGTTTTAATTTTATAGCTGATTTTATAAAATAAAAAAATAAAAATTGTACATACTTAAATATGTTATGGAGTTCACAAAAAGATAATTAGGTGGTTAAGGGTTAGGTTTATTTCCTCGGGCACCGTAGCATAATTTTAAATCTTCAAAAAATGGATATGTAAAAAACTTGACTTAAAAGTTTATGAAACTACCATCATATAAGAAAATTCCATATGAAATATATTTAATGTATGTGAAGTTGCTCAATTCTCTTGATAATCAATGGAACTTAGGCAATTTTCTTAATCCTGGTCTGATTTGAAATTAGGTTCTTAAACGATATACTAATCCTCGGCATTTATATAATTTATTTGAGATATTTTTGTATATATTCATATATCATATTTAAATATATATATGTCATATATACTAATCCCCGAAATTTTTTTTAATATATTTAGTATATTTTTTTAAAAAGGGTCTTTTAACAAGGACGGATATATGTTAATAACATTGTAAACTTTTCATATTTATTGTGCGCTTTCTAGTAAAGCAAACTTAATACAATTTTCAGGATCGGTAGAAATGCTCCAATTGCGTGTATTAAAGCCCATAATCATATTTTCTTCAAAAATTGTAATAGTTGTAGCCCTAAGAATACTAAAGAAGTTAATATCGAATAAGGGAGTTCAAGCCCTGCTGTTTTATGCCACGACTGCGGACTGCGTTCTACCAAAGTCAGGCGCCAGGCAACACTATTAACGTAACGGCCGGCGAAAGGGCCGCCTGGCTTTTTAGTGGGCATGGCTGATTGAATAATGCGTGTGCCTCCCTGTGCCTGTGTGTGTGTGTTTGTGTGAGTGTGAGTGGGCGTTGCAAATGCAATAAATGAATGGCCATTAAGCAAAGCGCAAAAGGTTTTAAATTATGCGTGAATATAAATTGTATGTACACTGAGCATAAAGTTCGGGGCGGGCGAAGGCTGTGTGGGCGTGGCATATGTAATGATGTGCCCGCAAGCATCGGGCAGAGAAGGAGAAAAAATAAAAGAGGAGGCGGCCGGGCGGCGAGAGTCAACAACAGCTAATTGAATAAAATCAGCAAGGGCTGAGCGGAAAATTTACATTTAACTTGTTGCAAGTGATTAAGCTATGTTTGGCCCGGGCGCATGCCAATCGAAAATTTAATTAAATACGTTGCATATGACTAGAGGGGAGCAGATCGAGAAGTCGCCCGGGATTATAGTGTGCCATTATTTAAACTGGAGCTGAGGCCACGGGCTTTAATAAAAAAAACCAAAAATAATACAAAGCAAAGACCAAATAGCTCACCCATACGAGTGGGAAGAACAACATTCAGATGGACACAGCAAGACTAATTGTTGACTAATTTATGCAAATAAACTGTTTTTTCAATTAGAGAATTAATGCTCTCTTGGAATTTATGACCGCAGTCAAGCCAGCGGCTTGTTGAAAAAAGCATTTAAAAGTTAATTCAATTACCATGGAAAATATTTTCGGTAATGGCAAATTGTTGCGAATTCCATTGGAGTGGATCTTTGCCAGCATATATACCCTACCCCGAGTCTCTTTGACCTAACTAACATAAATATATAATATATTTTGATATTGTTATTAATTCGATCGGGGAAATATTCTTTGAGAATATTAAGAAGTTGCGACATTTTACAACCAATTTATGCTTCTTAATTTCTTGTCTAATCGAATCAGCGGCAGCGAAACGAAGAGACACAAAAGTTTGGTCGTCCAACTTGAAACATTACTGTCAACGGAAACACTTGCAACAGCACAGCACAGCTCAGCACAGCTCAACACCAACAATTTGTTGCAAACATGAAAGAATGGCAGCAATTAAATAATTTCCCTTTAGTCGAGAAGCTGGGGTTCCTGGCTTGAACCAATATTTGCATTGCTGAAAGTATGCGACAACATTGACGAAGCTGGGCCATGTGTTTGTTGATTATTGAATCATAATTAAAATTGTTTAATTTAAAATTAATTTTATAAGCAAGCAGACGCCGCTTTTGGCTTCCCATCCGATCCCATCCCAACCATCACCCACAACATGAAATTATACAAACATTTTTATTAAAATGACGACCGCCGCCGGAGACAAATATGCAAATTTTGTGGCAAAAGATCGGAGGAGTCGGAGGGAGGTGGAGGATGCTGGCTGTCATGCGGCCGTGGTGGTGACAGCTTTCTGGTATTTGTTTTTGATACTTTAATAAACATTTCATCGGAATATCTTTGGGCCATTCAAAAAGTGCAAATTGCATACAAATCCCACCAGCCTACGCCGCCGGCGATAATTATGCGAATTTATTTCAAAATGCATTAAATACATGATGACACAATTTTAATAGCTTTCCGCTTTACAGCGGCACAAACGTAAGCAAATAATGCAGCTGCGGAAGATAAAAAATGTTTGCTTTTAATTAAATTGCATTCGGCATTATTTATGAAAAAGTTAATTAATCTAACGTGCCATGAAATCGAGGATTACACTGCTCGCTTCTAAGCCAACTGTTCGTTAATTGCTCGCCAGCAAATTAATGGCCGAGTTAATCCGTTTTAAGCCGTTCTCTTCCATAATGCAACAACTCGAGAGGTTTTCCCTATATATCTGCATACTCTTATGATCGGGGAAAATGGGGAAAATTTGGTGTTGCGCAAATTAACGCTGAAAGCGATATCCAATAAATCAAATGCCTTTCATAATTAAATGCACTTCTTCTCGATTTAAATAAGTAATTTATCATATTCAATGTCCAATGTAAAAGGAGTATATTTTCTGATATTGGGCTTTTGTGAATACCCAAATAAAAACAATTTACGTTAAATGTTAAATTCAAATTAAAGCTCTTCATGTTTGGTTAACCGATTAATTGTTAATTGTCAAATCGGGAGCTCTCAATTACTATTTGTTATCTTTCGAATGGTGTTTGGTTAATTCTATTTTGCTCACTTGGCCAACTTGAGTTGGTCAGTTTTTGGCCAAATAATCGTTGTCGGCTTTGTAATCTCGTTCTATATATATGCGAAACGAGCTGCTTGAAATTTATTTGTATCTGTTTGTTGACACTCCCACCTTCTATTTCTTTGTCTTTCGTTTTGTTTGCTTTTTGCTCATGTGACTCGCATGTCTTTATTTTTCAGCGCCTATTTGCATGCTTAATATTTTGAAATTGTCAAGCGGAGAAAAGTTGGCCAGTTGGAAAAGTTTGCGAGCTGAAAAGTTTCGGCGGCGTGTTTACTTGGAGCTATGAACTGCAGTTAAGTGGATGGCAAGTGTTTGTATTTGCCAAAAATTAAATTAATTTTAGACGAAATGAAAACGAGGGGCCTGGTGACAGAGCAGTTAATAAACGAATGCCTTGCCCTGTTCATTTGTTTTGGCCATTAACGGGAGAAAAAAGAAATCAAGTAAAGTGTGTGCTTAAGGCCTAACGCTAAGCCGGAAAAGTTTCCCCCAAAAAGATGGAGAGAAGGTAACTTGGTTCTGCCGGCGACATGCAATGAATATCAACAGATTTTTATGAGGCATGTGTGGGTCGTGTATGTCGGTCCCTTTCCCGGGCACTCTTCCCGTCTGTTTCTCGGTGGGGCTTAGGGTTTTCCACCCTCTGCAGAAGAAGTAGCGAATCCCCCCTGACTGACTGTCCGACGACAGAGATAATGATTAGTGTGATGTGCATAATAATCATTCTCATATTCCACGATTAGTTTCCAATTCATATGCGTCTCGCTTCGTTCTTTCTCTTTCTCTCAGCCTCATTATATCTCTCTTTATCTTCCTCCTTCTCCCAAAGTGTTGCCATCTCACTCGCCATCTTGGCCACTTTTCCACCTTGAGTGCGTCTTGTCTTCATATGTACAGTGAAATAAGCTTATAATGGATTTTTACATTCACCAAATTCGAGGCTTAAAATTTATTTGTTTGAAGTAGTTTTTCTATATTTTCTTTATCGTTTTGTAAACCTAGAAAATTTATTTTAATTTAATTTTCAATAAAGCCTTTATTATAATATAAAATAAATATTCATACATTATAAATTTTTACTTAAGGAATAGTTTTCCCATTTTAAATGTTACAATAAAGCTGATTAATTGTTGCAATTACAAGTTGTGGGAAATTCTCGTGATCGAAGTTGAACTGTGTCTGATTCCCGCCTTTGTTTTTGTTTATTTTTTTTCGGGGGTAACAAGCTACAGAAATATTACCACGTAAATTATTAATCAGCCGAATGGCCCCCTCCCCGCCCCCGCCCTCCACTCCCCTGCGTAGCATAAGTTTCCGTCGATTTGTCTGTTACTTAACATGCATAAAATGTTTCCATGAATACATCAAAATATTTTCGCTTTGGCAGCGGCAATAGCAACAGCAACGGCTAAAGCAAAAGCAAAAGCAACATTAACCATGGTCCCCAACCTGCCTGGCTCTTTCTGCGTTTTTGTTGCTTCGGTTTAGGCCGTTGGCTTAAGCTGGAAAGTGTCGTCTTCGCCGTCGCCTTCGTCGTTCGTCGTTCGTCGTTCGACGTTCGACGTCTGCTTGGCGATTCCGACTGCGAGCGCATATTGTGCCTGTTTTTTGAGCAATTTGCTTTGTGATTTTATGCACTTTATGATTTCCTTAATGGCACAGTCGGTCGACGACTGTCGCCAGTTGAGTAGGTGGCATCAAACGGACTGTATCTGTGAGATACGTACTTAAAGTGCTGCAGCTCACAAGTGCCACATTTGAGTTTGCTGCCTACTTAATTGAGAAGTAAAACATATATTAGCACATACTAAACAAATTATATGTAATTTTAAATTAATTTTTAATTCCATTTTGTATTATTATTAGAATTCATAAACTATTTATTACTATAATTTTATAATTTATTTCCACTCTGTAAAAAAAAATTGTAAATAACTGTGTTGCAATACATTTTTTCTTATTTCACGGAAAAGTAAACCTATTTCCAAAATTGTAAATAATATTCTTAAATATAATATACTTTGCAATCACTTTTCCCTTTGTTCATTTCACGGATTTACCAGAAGATGGCCTTCCCTTGGTTGACATCATTTGCAAGTCCACTCCATCTTCGAGCTTGCCTCTATAATTGTTTCTCGCAGACTCTGGAGAACACTTGTGTGCATAGACCCAAAGGTGGGCCGCCACAGGCGCACCTGTAATTAAGGCCATGTGGACTTTGGTGGCCGCCAAGTACCGGCTTTCGGCCATCCTGTGGAACGGCAAACATAAACCGACAAATATAAATTTCCATTACAATTGCACAAATGTCACATTAGACGCTATCAAAGCGCAATTTGCAGCGTCTACTAAATCAATAAGCCAAACTTGGCAACCTAACGGATACGCACAGTCGCACAGTCGCACAGATACACATTAACACACTAACATATGCGTACATGTGTTTATGTGGCTCTGGGTGTGCTTGTGTGCGAGCGTGCAGCATATTTGGGCAAAAGCACTTTGCATGCAAACCTTCATGCAAACATAATAAATTGTAACGCGCTTTACATTAACATTTACATAATCGCAATTAATCGACAACATTTCGAGCCCATCGCCAGTTTATGCTCAAATCAATATTAATAACCATTCCCCAGCTCCTGCCGCCCCTTTCCCCCATTTTTGGCCGATATTGGGGAATTTGGCGCGCCGACTACTGCTCCTTACTTGGCCCGAACTGGCCCCGAGCAGAGCATTGGCATAAACTGTGCCATTTACGGATTTGTGTGACTTCCGCCCAACGTTGTTGCCAGTTAGAGAGCTCGGAGGACGCAGAGCAAGATGTCAGATTGTCAACGCACCTTTGCCGTCTCCAAATCTCTATGCCCGGGTTATCTCTGCACATGTGCTTAGGTACAGGGGAGCTTCTCTACCTGGGAACAGGTATTGGTTAGGTCAAGGGTTTAGTTATTAAATAATGAATACTTAGTTAGATGAAGATTGAAGAATCGCTTTTTCGAGAATACAACTCAGTTTTAAAAAGGTTATTTATGTAGTTTAAAATGGAAGAAAATGTTGAATTTGTTTTGATTAACTAATTTAAATAATACTAAATAATATTCTTGGAATATATGCACATATATATTGTTATATGTATATATCTTTTACCCATTGATCAACTTGATTTAAAGTCCGCCAATTTAAAGTTCAATTGTATTTGGGTTAGTTAAAGTGCTAGTTAGTGGAGTTCAACTGTAGTTATGTTTGTGTGGGTGCTTTGGTGGGCGACCATGGTTGCTAGTTTATTTGCAATTATGCCAACTGCCAGCTGCCTGCACATTACACGCTTGTCATAATTGTGCGAGGCGGGCGAGCAGGCAGGAAGGCGGACGTATACGCACTGTGATTGTCAATTATTGAGGCAATATGGATGGAGCACCACCAAGCAGCACCACAGGAAGTGCATGCATATTTCAACAGGAGTTTTGGGCAGTTTTGGCTAATTAGCCAATGATCGGAACAGATTGTTGTGTCCAGAAGGCAATGTTACTCCGCTGTTAGCTAACATTCCGGCCAATATCGTAAATGTATAACTGTTAACTGTTAAGGTTCTCAATATATGTAGTTGTAAATATTTTCACCAAAGTGCATATTACAGCATTTTTTTATTATTCACAATTTTTTAAAATATTTTCTAAATAATTTTCATTATTTTCCCAAATTTTGGTTTTTACTTTAAGCAATCTGCAAGGCATCATTCAGAAATTCGGTCGGGTAAAGAGTAATTTAAGTTAGCAGAGAATATTGGTTCTCTTGTTCTCTTAACCGGCACTTCGCGTCGCTTCGGCTTCGTTCGTTTCCCTTCGTTTCGTTTCTCACCACTCTCGGTTCGCTCTCTCTTCTCTGCGAGCCGACTTCTCGTTAACAGAGTGTTCCGGCGTTCTCTAACAGGGTTTCGTTGAGTTTTTATGGTGGTGGAAGATATCTTAAATTTATCATTTCGTTGGCGCCAATTAAGAGAATTTCTTTAAATATTTCCTTTTAAATTATGTATTTTGCATGATGCATTAATGCTTTAACAGATTAAAATGTTTTGTATATATATATGGCATTTCAGTGCGATTAACTATATTTATTGTTTGTTTTACCTTTATTTTGTTTAAGTTATTTATAAAATGAAGCAAGGATATTTGTTTAATTAAATCAAATCCTCATTTAAACTGGATATATTTTGTTGTTACCAGAACATATTTTGAAATGCATTCTAGAGATCCAACTGTATCTGTTCTCATATACGAATATAAAGAATATGTCCTGCCGTTTTGTTTTCAAATGGAAACATCATATTAATTGTTCCGCATTGACATCCCATCAGATGCACCTAACATTGCGGTTAACAGTCGGAGGCCGAGTGCACTCTGTTATTGTCAGATAACAGAGCTGGCGACCGGGCCTCTAACATTGTTCGCTTTACATGGCCGTAACATTCACATTTCAGACGTTGAAGCGGAAAGACGCGTTTGCCGGTTATCCGTTAATGTTTAGCAGTTAGCGAGCGTCGCAGTCGCAAACGCATCTACCGGAAAGCATCTGCCGGATCATTATTATTTTTGGCCAAAACACAAGTTCGAAAGATAAGCGACCAGTCAGTCCGTACCGATCCATCGCTTTTGTTTATGCCGTGCGTGTGTGCGTGTGCGTGGGTATCCGTGTGGGCCAGTCGTATCTGTGTGTGCGCGTGTAAACAAACAACGAGCGGGCTCTTCGGCTCTGATAAGGAGACAAGTTTGATTTGATAAAAACCAACAGCAACGGCAACGGTCGTCCAGCGGCGTTAACAGCTATGAAAACACAACAACTACAAGTGCCACAAGTGCAAATAGCGCAACTGTAAAAACCGAAATCAAAACAAATCGCTGGCTCTTGGAAAAACCGGCGCACGGAAAGTGAAATTCAAATCCAAATCCCAATCCAAATCCAAGTAACGATCCAACAGCAACAACTACTGTAAATACCGATGAAAGCCAGTGAATTATTGGAAATATATACATAGTCTGGGCCAACTGCATCGCCGATATCGCAGTTGTGCAAGCAATAATAAAAATACAAATTCGAATTTCAAAAATTAACGCCGTGATAAATTCGAGCAAAAATTCAGGCAGCAACAACAACAACAACAACCACCGACACAAGAACAGCAACAACAACAACAAATATTGTGTTAAGTATACAACTAAATTCTTATCGGTGTTGCAGCTAGCTAGCTGCTGTTGTTGCTGCTGCTGTGTTGTTTTTGTTGCTCCCCCTGCTGGGAGCCAAGTTGTTGTTATTTTTTCCTACCGGCGTCGTGTCGCGTCTTTGAAATTGTCTCGGTGTTAGTGTGTCGGTGTGTTTGTGTGCAAACAAAACAAGTTTGCAATAGCAGTTACGGTGGCAAGTGTTGCAGCAGCTAACAACAACAACAACCACAACAACAACAACAACCACAACAACAACAACTACATCAACACAAGCGCCAACAGCCAAATCAACAAGAAACAACAACAACAACAAGTCAGCCAGGTATGGGACGATGGCCAAGTGGAAAATATGGGAAAATGCATACTCGCGAGCAAAGAAAAAGCCGAAATTGAAAGCTCATTAACTGAGGAGTGCGAACAGCGGCTTTGATTTACCGCTACCCGCCGCACAAGTGCAAGTTTTAGCACGTCCGTTGTGAATCACTAGACCGATGCCCCCCGCACACCCCTCCTCCGCTCCCCCTCCAAGTAATCAAAGTTAGCGTGGCGTACACGGAGAGAAACAAGTTAACAAATTAACTATATATAGTTAAGGTGTTCGGGTTTTTGTTTGTTGAATATAAATACAATATTAAATACAATATATATATAATTACTGTATCAGTAGTTACTCAAAAACTCGAATGCATTAATAATGCTACTCTATGGGTCTTCAATGAAATTAAACAAATTATCTATATATACTTTGAGTGCTATCTTTTCTATAAATTCTGGAGTTTCTGTTCAGTTTTAGAATGTAATTTTCATTGTGTAATAAGAACAGGAAAACACTCATAGACTGAGAATGAAAAGTCTAATCTGCTCCGTTCCAGATTCTCGAACTGTGACTGTGATTATTGTTGCACTGCAAATTTTCAGCTGGCGATATATGTACATATATATTTGCATCGATAGCTCGGATCACGTAGTTGGCGAACGTTGATTCATCCACCGCATAAAATTCAATTCGAAATGCGGTTGACTCGCCGGCGCCGCCGCCGATAGTAATCCAATAAATATGAATAACTAAGGAAGCACATTTGTAGCTATATGGAGTACGATTCTAAATGTGCTATACTCGTATTGTGGCGAATCGAACAAGCAATGCACTTGTCCGGCGATTAATTCGAATCGAATTTGAACGGATCGACTTGCATTGCATTATCCCCTTACACTTTCAGTCGAATGTCAACACAAATAGAGCGACACACAGGTTGCCGGTTCTCGGTTCTTCGAACACCAAATATTTACTGATAGCTTCACTTTGTAATCCAATTACTACTCAGTGCAAAGTGTCCAGGGTGGCGGGTCGGTGCAGGAGGCAGGAGATTGCTGCTAATAAAGCCGCTATAGAGAGGGAGGTGGAGGGGTGGCGCGAAAAGAATGTGGTTGAAACCCGTTAATGGTTTCCAAAATCACTCCTTGCCCCCGAAAAGCCAAGAGACAATTCCGAAGGGGTCTCGGGTATCGGGTCTCGGGCTAAATTTATGTGTCCAGACCCAATTAAAGGGGATGCCACCACATGTGGCAGGCGGCCGAAAATAAAGTGCCCCCGTCGAACTGTCGCCTTGATAAACGCGCCGGGGTCTTTATTAATATTTATTTGACTGTACGGAAATAAAATAGAGAACATAAATAACGCTTTGTTTATAAACACACAAGCAGTTGGCCAACTAAAAATAAATGACGCGAACACAATACAAACGAATAGGGAATGTCTTTCTTTTTAGTAGTAGGCGGCAGCTACTGCCTTCAGCTTCTTCCGCCATCGATTTGGATTTTCTGCTGCTGCTGCTGTTGTTGGACAACAACAATTTGTGTACTCGTAAACTGGACGGGACTGGAGGAATTTCCTTGACAGAATTTCCGAGTTTCCTTTTTGCGGTGCGGTCTGTATGGTACATCCCCGCCAACAGGTAGAAATCCGGAACAAAATGTTTGCCCTAATATGAATTAATTGCAGGCAACCGCACAGAGGCCGCAACAGAATGCTGGGAAGCTCCCCGTCCCCCCCCTTTTCTAAAAATACGTATATCCTGCGGTTGAGTTGCACGGAGAAAAACGAGAATTATTTCGATTTTGATTTCAAATTTGTCAAATCAAAATTGGATAATATTCCATTTCTGGCTACCATAGTTAATCGTGGCGAATCGGGATTAACTAATTGGGAATATGAGTGCGTGAGTTGCAGCATGCGGCTGCCCCAGCCCCAGCCCCAGCTATCCTAGAGGAAAATTCCCACTCGAATCGGAATGTAAACAAAATGCGGTATATAAAAATAGACAAGCCATGAACATTTCCCCTTTCATTTCGGTTTTCGGTCGGATTTGCTCTGGAGCAATTCACGTGTGAAATGAACAAAGTGTTGATTTGTTTCTAGGCTACATGGTGGATGTGGGTGAACGAAATGGTAGAGATGGCAATGGGAAATAATGCAGAGCAGGAAATCATACAATGTGAGAGGAGCTTGTCCCCTTTTTTTTTCTGCGTAGGAGAAGGCAAATCAAGTTCGGGGAATGAATTTCATTTTATTCGGGCTTAGGTGCAGTGAAAAAAATAAACTCTGAAGATGGAAATGTTCTACTGGACTAATAAAAGGTCCAGTCGATGACTAATATTAAAATATAAATAACAATGTTTATATATGGAATAAAATGGTTTTTCTGTTAGCAATGTGATACATTTGCTGCTTTTAATTTACAAAACTATATCCGATTTCAAGGAGTTATTGGATTCCTATTTCTCTGTGTATACTGGCTGTTGCCATGTCATGCTGGCAGTCCACAAGCCGTAGAAATGGAAGATGAAAAGCAGCTACAAAATCTCACAAATGCAGGCAAAGACCCGTTGGACTGCTGATGACGTTTTTGCCGCATGTTGTTGTTGCTACCGTGTCCGATGGTGCTGTTGCTGTTGCTGTGGCTGCGGCTGTCGTCTGAGTGACTCCCAATCCGAGTCCCAGTCCCAAGTCTGGATGCCCGTTAAGGTCGTCGCGATGTGGTTCTGTTTCTGTTGCTGATGTGCAACAACAACAGCAGCAACAGCAACAACAACCGAGAGGGATCCCGCGCTTTCTTAGCGTTTAAAATTCCGCTTCGAAAATGGAAAACAAAATAAAAACAAAACGCTCGACTCTGGCTCTGGCTCTGGCTCCGACTCCAAACTCACAGCCAAATCAACTTGAGCAGTGAAGTGGCCACGCATTCACTGGAGAAGCAACATCAGTACACGGATAAAAACTAGAACCATTTAAAAACAAATACAATTTTGTATCTTTAATATTTACAAGTCCAAAAAAAGGGGATGATTGATATACACTTAAATTCACAAATTTATATTGGTTTGATTTCGGTTTTTATTAATATTGTGATACCTAAAAAATAGGCAAATGCTTTCCTTTAAATGTTTCGTAATTATAATTTTTGAAATATTTCTGAAGTAAATTGTCAAATTGTTAACCAATCGGAGGGAATACCTTATTTTTCTCTGTGCAGCAGCAACATCAGCAGCAGCAGCAGCAACATGAGTGAGGCAGCGGATGGAGAGAAAAGAAAAAAAATTAAAATTAAAACGCACGTAGGCAGAAGGAAGACGCGGAGTTTCGGGGTGGGGGGAGTTAGCGTTGTCTGCCCTCGTGGCGCGTTAAGTTGTTGATTGAAGGGTATTTGAGTAAAGTATCTTTACGTGTGGATGTGGCTGCCGCTGGTGCAATCATAAATGCAGCTTGGCGAGATTGGAGGGTGGTGCTGGCCGTAGTGCCGCAGAGATTCTGGGAGAAATGTCTGGCTTATGTGGGTTTTCGTTTTTCGTTTTTCCGTTTTTCGGTGTGGGCTGCGATTTTACGAGTATTGTGTTGTGTTGTCTTGGCCCCGCGGAAAACTTAATGAGCAGCTGTAGAAGCACGCTCCTTGCTTAGATTTCACTTGAGCGATAACAGTGAGGCTCGGAACTGGGTTAAGAGTTAATTAGACCAAACAGCCATTCCGGCCAGACGCAAAACTCAAAGTTCAATATGAAAATCGTATCGGGTTTCGAGCGAAATGCGATTCTGCCAACCCTTTATGTTTCTGTTTCGGTTTCGGTTGCTGTTGCTGTAGCTGTAGCTGTTTCTGGCCAATGGCCAAAACACTAGACTGGACCCAAAACTGTACCCCAGACATAACTTTTTGTTTCGCCTCTACTCTTGTATTTTTTTTTCCTTTCTATATAATAGAAACTTGTAAAAACGTCAAGCGATAAAAATGTTCGATAATCAAAATGAAAACGACCGCCAAGGGGATCGCGGGGAATGGATATCTAACAATAAAACAGGAAGAGTTCGGAGCGCAGGACAAGTGTGTGAAAGGTTCGGGATGAAAATGCCTTCGAATACAGCTGGAAAATCAATAAGCCATGCTTATTGTCAAAGACCAGGGAGCAGGGCCAACAAAGCGAACAGAAATGATATGGCAGACACACAGATACAAGGGGAAAAGCCAAGAACATAAAAATGCCATTGACTGTGGCCCATGGTCTGTGATTGTCAAAGGGACTCGGCTACACAACGAGAAAAAACGTTATTTAAGACTAGATGCTCGGTATCGACAGCAAAGTAACTTAAAGGGAGAACTGGAAAAGTAGATTTCCGTATTCACACAAAACACAAAATTTTCAGAAAAACTACTTCATTTAACATAGAATTTAAATTTAACATTTAAATGCACTTAATTTGTTTCCTAATACCATGTGGACTTTGAAGAACTAGTTAACATTTTAGTAGTTTTATCATTAGCCTTCGAAAATAAATGATGTTATTCTTGACTTTGAACACTATATTTTTTTTTGTGTGGGTGAAAAAGATAAAGCTGCTATTTCTGTCCTCGGCTTCAGTCATTTACCCCCAACATAATTCTCTCTCTGCCGGCGGAATAATGAAAGTTGCTTTTACCAGGGCCAACAAAACTGCATTGCAAAGTTCTAATTTGGCCAGAAAAAGAGAGGGAAACCGCTGCCGCATGCAGCAGCAAAGGCAGCAGCAACAAAAACAAAACTGTACCAAAACCAAAAAAAAAACAAAAAAAAATAAAATAGGAAGAAAAAAAACTGAAAAGCGCACACGGTCGGTCAACGAATTCGGGTTCGGCTTTGGTGGTTCTTTTTCAGTTAACACGAAAACGTTGTGAAAGAGCCCGGCTCAAACAACAACAAGAAACAGGTAGTAAAAATCGACAGCAGACCGGGTTTACATGCAGGAAAAGGGAGGGCAACAGAGAGGGAGATAGCCATCCGAGAGTGAGGGGGAGAGGGAGAGGGAGATGTCGAGGGACATGCACAGCGCTTAGAAATTAAAGAAAAACACAGGCTAAGGCTGAGTTGTGGCCGAAACCCAAGTCCGTGGCTCAAACCGAGCCCCTGTTGACTATCATAATAATAAAATTCGAGCTGGAACCAAGCGAATGCATGTGAACCTCGGGTGTACGTTTGTGTGTGTGTGTGTGTTTTGAATCGGGGTTAGTGACCCAAAACTGTGTTTTGATAGTGAAAAAGTGTTGAGCTTGGCTAAAACTACTTGAAACCCATATAAAAAAGTGACCACAGAAACCAAAACTCAGAAGGAGAAATAGCCACATAGAATAGTGAGCGGGATGGGAAAATTAATTTTGCATAATTAAAATAAAAAAAAAGAATTAATATTTCTTGAGCTTGATGAGTCGGCGAAATCGGTTTTAAAAGAAAACTTCGAAAATGGGGCGAATTGCCTAAAATGAAATTTAGGTTGAGCAACAACAACTATTAAAAACGCCGTGATTAATGTTTAAATTTGCACTTTTTCTTTTTACTTACAGCCACTAAAAGAAGCCAGAAGAAACCACCACAGAGCCGCAAACCATTATCGAATGCATTCGATAACCGTAGTCAACAAAAGTTAAATCCAAATCAATAAAAGTGCTAAATGTTACGAAAATAATAAAAGGCAAATCGAAGGGAAATAGTTACAAAGAATAGCCAACGGGTGCAAAGTGCAGATCAATATTCCGTATATAGTAGGTCGATCCGATATCCGATATCCGACATCCTAGCGCGAGTGTTAAAATGCTGCCCGCTGCAGCATCTGCCATTGTAGGGATGCACAAATGTCTCTGAAATCAAAATTAAGCAAATCAAAATTTATCAGTCTGTCTATATATATATTTAACGAGAGTTGTAAATCAAATCAAAATTGCATCAAAACAAATCTCAAATTGTTGTCCCACCAACAGTTTGAGTAAATATTTTCTTTGGCCCCATCAAACGTTGATCAACGGCCTCACCACGGAGTCCTTAGAGTATTTGCGGTTGGAGAACGAGGATTTGGATATGGATATCCTACCGAGTGGCAATATCTTCAAAGAGTTGGAGGGCATCTGCACCACCGGCTACTTCTCATCGCAGGCTTCGATCGAGGATCAATGGCAACAGGTTGGTGCCTCTCATATATATACTAGTATATATTTTTTAACTTAATCAGCAAAATGTTATTAAATTCGATATTATTATACTAAATTCCACAACTGGTGACCTCTTTTGATTTTTCTTTTTTTTTAATTCCAATTGTTTTGAAGCTGAATTCATAAATCATATTTCCCCCCTTTCCACTTTTCTGGATACTACATATTCCTCCAGTTGACGTCACCCCTTGGTTTGGTTTGTTATTTATTTAAAATTTAGGCATTTATCATAGACTCAACTACTTAGGTACGGGTCGAGTCAGCGGTATTTTATCGAGGAATTAACCGACTTTACTCGGACTTCCTTGGCCGCGATTGCGCAATCGGCGATCGGGAATACAAGTATAATAAATTCCTTAACGGAGGCGGAGTTGAGCATTTTCTTTGCTTTTTCGACCAATAAAAAACTGAATGAAACGAAACAGTTTCAAGGTCTTTGGTGTTTTTTTACCTGAACGAGCGTGAGCTAAAATTAAATTGCTAAAAATTATAAACTCTTGATAAGCGAATCTGTGTGCGCATGCTAAGCATACATATATATATATATATACAAATATATACGAAATGTTCGCATACGTATAGCCACAAACCGATATACATACAGCTATATGTTTGCGAAAAGCTAACAAGAGGAAGAGGAGAGTCAAATAAATAGATGCCAGCCCATAAATAAGTAAAATTCGCCAGCGAGCGTCGGTTATCATCTGAGGGCATGCATAATATATATACTAAATACACATACAAATATACATACTTATTTTTTGCGATTTTTTTCGCACACTTAATATGCATATGTGTGCGACTGTTTGTTTGATTGTTTGTCTCTGAGATATTCCTCTTTTCTGTTTTTTTTAATATTTTATTTATTATTGTTGTTGTTGTTGCTGTTATTTTTGTTGGCTTTTTTGGCTTTTTTGGCCGCTCTATCTCTGATAAAACGAATCGAAGCCCCGCCAGCTGATTGCAGACAGCTTTGTTGGCTGGCTCGTTTTATTTTCTTGTTTTGTTTTTCGTTTTATTATTGTTAAGAAATGCCTTTGGCATATTCTGGTTGGTCTGGTTGGTCTGTTATCAAGCCCTGACGCATAAGAAGATTGTGTTTCGCTTTCGGTTTCGTTGCTGTTGCTGTTTCTGTTCGTTTTGTTTGCCCATCAAGCTCAAAGTCGTAATTCACCCGGCGAAGGAAATCTGCGATAAGTCAGGGAGCTCTCCGCCAGAGGCTGTCTCACCAGTCTCACCAGCCTCACCAGCCTCACCCTCACCTACGAGTATACCCCATACCCATACCCATACCCATCCATCCCAACCTACCGGCTACCGTTTTTTGGTTTGCACCAATTTAAAGATATTCTTCACACCTTCAGTTTATTTGTTTAGCGTATACACAGAGAAGATTGCTCGGGAAAGTGGTGGAGCCACTTGTAGTTTTGCTGTTTGATTTATTTTATTCATTTCATCTGCATGCCTTAATTGAAATCTCAAGTATTCCAAGCCAATTCCATGAATGTGCCAAAAAATAGATCTGCCAAATCAAAATATTCAAATACATTCCCATACACACAAAGCTAACCAAATGTTAAACTAAAATTAGCAATTCGGTTCGCTTTCTTGCTGGCCTTCAACCCGGCAAAATATCTAAAGTCAAATTTGGCTTAAGTATTATTACCGCATAGCGCAAAAAAAAAAAAAAATACATAATAATCTTATCGTCAGCTAAATTTGGAGCTGTTTAACGAAAAATTTCGGTACATTTTCATCGCGTCTTGCCGTTTAAATTGCATTTGGCCAAGTCAATTCGCTGTGCAACACACGGCAATTACGTCAAAGTTCGAGTTTTTGTCTGGGTTCTCAGTTCGGAGTCTGAATTGGGAGTCGCTGTTGAAGACGCAATGCACTCGTTTCATTTGCACAACTTAAAAACTTTTAATTGAACTCGAGTACACATTTTTGCATAACTTTTCGTATTTCGTATTTTGTATTGCCGTCGTCGCCGCCGTTGACGTTTCTTTTTTTTGTTATTTGCAGCTTGGTAAGTTAGAGTGTCTTCAGATACTCTCACAAATGGAAATCCATTTGCTTTTCAAGACCCCATTTGAAACTGCAAATTTGGTAGACAATCTACAGTTTATATGTTTCTGAATGGTTTATTTAAGACTATCTGCAAATGAATCTGTAATTTAAGAATTAAATTCTTTGATTAAAAACCCAGATTTATAGTTGTTCATAGTTGCATTATATGTTCATTCATTAAAATATAATTCATTATCAAAATGATATAAAATGATAATACATTTATAGAACAACAGGAGGTTGTTTGTTAATAAATCTTTGAAATATATTTATGAATATATATTGTACATTTTGCAATAAGAGTATTTCCGTATCCGTTTTAGTCGTACGAACGCAGTGCTTTTGAGCGTTTTATTTCGTTGGTTAAATTTGATTCGGGGCTAAAAACTTTAAATTGCTGCATTTAATAAAAGTTTTGGCGGGACACGGCACGGCAGGTAAAAGGGGGGGGCATGAGAAGCCATGTATTCGAATTGGAAAATTTCTTCCCCACCACCTTCCCGCCCCCACCCAACGCAGCGCATCGCATCTGTATCTGTATCTGTATCTGTATCTGCTCGCTGCCTTTTGTAATTAGAACTTGCGGATGTTTTGTTTATTTCCGTTGACTTCCGCCTGCTTCCGATGCGCCGGCTGCGTTTTGCTGTTGCTTATTGTTTTATTGTAATTGTTATGGAAGGGAAGTGACTGAAATGCCACTGGCAGGGGAGTTGTGGGCTGCGAGGGGTTTTATGTTATGGTTATGATGCGTAATTCGGTTCGTCAGTCAGCCAGTCAGTCAGTCAGCGAGTCAGTCGATGGCACAGACACTTGTGCCTTCTCATTTGAACAGCTGCTGGGGCCCAATTGTTGCTGCCGAGCTGCTGGCAGTGGCAAAAACAAACAAGATGCGGCATCTGCATATGTATTATTTATGAATTTACATACGAATTTGTGGCTCTTGCTGTATCTGTAGCTGTATCTGTATCTGCTGCTGTATCTGTATCTGTGGCTGTATCTCCGTGACCGTATCTATTTCTTGAGCTCTCCGGGCTGTTTATCTAAGCTGTGAAATTATGCTGCACACTCCAAACAATTTGGAAACGCAGAGAAAGCAAAAATATGCTTACAAAAATAAATAAAGCTCGAAGGGGATATTGTATTTGGTTTTCGCTCTTAATTTATTTCATTTCATATGCTGCAAATTGATTTCAATTCGCCTGGAATGTTTTTCTTCCATTTCTGTATAAACACAAGTGGCAAAACGAACTATAATTTAGTCCTTTTGTTTTGGAGGGATCTGCTCCCATTGCCAATCTATTTGCGAATAATTTCATTTATAGAAATTGAACGATTTCCGTGTTGTCATAGAATATTGGTTTTAAATCAAGCATCTAAGCGGATTCGATTGGATTTTCGCTCAGTTATCACTGCTACCGCGGCTGTCTGTCCATTGATGTGGCTTTATCGTTAGCCCACATTTACCACATTTGGTTGCGATTACAGCGCTGCGGTGGCCATTTAATGTATTTAAATCATTTTAAATTAAGCCGACAACCCCCGCCACCCCGCCTCCATCGTATCGGCTTGTATTCAAAATAAAAAAACCATTTGTGTATTACATTATTTCATTTCCATTTGTTTCATGCAAATCCCAAACCACCAACGCGGAAAAAAACACAAGTGCCGAAATCAGCGACGACAGCCTCTTACCACTCCCGCAGACAATATGCAATCAGCAGTTAACATTTAGCACACGCAAAAACGTAACAAAACCCAAAATGGCACGTACTCACACGCACACACTCGCTAATACACACACACACACACACAGATACGCAAAGAAAAGAAGCAAAAAATGAGGGAATTGCAAAAAAATACTGAAATGCCCCCGAAAACGATGCTGCCATTGGGAAATTCATGAAGACAGATGCACACACATAGACTTACACCTAATAAGCCAAAAGCAGAGTCGCACACACGCACCTACTTCATTGACAACACGGAGAAAAAAGGTTTTCGCCAAAAAGATTATTTGGATAATTATTTTTCCTTTATTTCCAAAAGGTATATTTCCAAAAATTCTGCAATCGAATATAATATTCATAATAAATAAGAATATATGTTTGCATTTTAAAGTCCTTGTGATCAGTTCTTGTTCTCAGTGCAGCGCCCAAGTCAAAGCAAGAGAAGAACAGTTATTTTAGCAGAGCTAGCAAAAAAACTGCGAGTGAGCCAAGTGGAGGAAGTGGCAGATTTGGAGGAAGGAACGGCCCGGGTCGGGACTGGGATTGGGACGGAGGTGGGCTTGGAATGGGATAGGGATGGGGATGGGGAAATCCGAAATACGTGCAATTGCTGAAAATATGCTCGACGTGAGGGGCAAGGCAAACGTGCGGGCCAAGCATCCGTGGGCCTTAAATACTTGCCATCAGCCCTCAGCCTCACCCCCGCCCCCGCCCCGTTGAATCCCCTCTCGCCCACCGAATTCCAGCTAAGCAGCTACCACGTTTGCTACTCCTATTACCCTCAATCATTTATCATCTGGGCTGCAATTAATCATCAAATGCGCGTCCTCTCGCTTTCGCACTCGCACTCGCACTCGCTCTGGCATCGTTCTCCATTTCTCCCGCCCATATCCTTTTATAGTTTTTGTGGGTTGCCCTCTGGATTTATGCTTATAATGTGGAATGCCACTGTATGTTTATCTGCCACTCGGGGTGTGAGTGTGCGCCGTCTGCTACAATAGATGCTCGCATTCGTATGTGCCGCACATAGCTCACAGCTCGCAGCTCACATTTAACTATGCGACAGCCGCAGCACACGTTTTACACCTTACACGTAGAAAAACAAGTGCATACTTCAGTAGAAATGCGGAGATATTGGGCCATAGACCTCTTTTCTTAAATTTACTCTTTTCGAAATATACTTAAAATTAATCAAAAATATGAACCCATGCCCGTTGAAATATTTAAAAGTATATATGCTCGAGATATTTAATCGACTCGAAAGCAAACCCTTTCTTTTGGTGATGTAGCTCTAGAGTTTTTCAGTGGAATACATAATTATTTAATTTACTCATACTCATACTCATTTGCTTAGAAATCTGACTAACATTCTTGAATTTCAACAGAAATTCCAATTTTAATTTGTGGAGGTCTTAAATTAGTTCATACATTTGACTATGTAACACAGAACCGTTTCGCTCAGTGGAGCAATGCATTATGGTTCGCTGCTCGATCTTGGTTCTTTCCCACTGGTTACGTGCAAGTTTATGATATGGCTGAGAGTCTCTGGCTGCCTTGCGGTTGCACTGGCACATTGGCTTACTGCCACTTACTGTGGTGCCACACGCAGAGCTAACCAGAAAAGTTGCTGCAACTTGTGGCCGGCGAGCCAGTTAGAGTCAGACTGTATCTGGAAACCCAAGCCCAGACTCCGCACCGAACTCGGGATTTTCTTGCATAACTCCGATTAGTCTTCCAGCTGCGGGAGAGGTGTGTCGGATGCGGGGACATGGACATGGAGATTGGAGATGGAGAGCTTAGAAGGGAACGGAGAACAGAGAGAGTGAAAAATCATTAAAAAACGGTCAGGCATGTAATGGTTCCCCTGGGGATTACCTTTCTACGCTCTCCTTTTATTTCTAAGCTGATTAGGAAGGTACAACCTTTGCTTTTTCCATCGCCTTCGCCTCCGTCAAGCTAACCCTTCCCGATAATTATCGTACGATAATCGTTGAGTGCATGTGAGCTCCATTGGCCCACAATTAGTCGGCATGTGACACCACCCACCCGGCCAGGGAGTCTTTCCCGGTTCCGAAACTAAACAACCCGCCCGGACTTAAAATTCAGCACAGCTGTTGGGGCGTTTCATAATTCGCAGAGAAGCGGAAATTCGAGAAGGGGAAGTTCACCTGAGTGTCCTTTGCACCCCCTCAAAAGTGTGTGCCTTGTGTGTGCGTGTGTGTGCTTTATTTTTTTGCAATGCATTGCCCGCAATTAGATTGCCAGGACTCGTAGTCGTCCAAATTGCGCATAATTGAGTTGCCGGTCGCCGGTTTTCTTGAAATTGTCCTCCCTTCTGCAAACGAAGTTCGAGCTGTGAGTCAGAGTATAAATCATGATTAGATTCGGACTTTGTCTTTTGATCAGAGCCACTAACAGATACAAATGCCCAGCGATGATTTGGACCATGTTTAGTGCCCTGTGCTCAATGCCCGATGCCCGATGCTCGATGCTCTTTGTGCTTTAACTTTGAGTTATATCCATTCCTAATTGGTTGTACAATTATGTATGCTTCGGCTGCTGCCTGATAAATTTGTATTTATTAGACTCATACATCAAGTTGGCATCTTTGTGGGTCTCCCTCTGAGTCTCTTATCCTGTCCTCCCCATCATTATGCCGAATGCGAGGATGCTGCAATCTATCCCCCCCCCCGATTCCAGCTCCTACACCCGTCTTGCGGCATCCGAGGTTGACGCTGTCGCTGCCTCGTTTTGCTCTTTTGCTCCTCTGCTCCTCTGCTCCTCTACTCCTCTGGCTGGCTCCGGCTGGAAGATGTGCGCCGTTGATAAAGTCTCTTAGTAATGAGTGGATATGTTTCGTATTAATTACAGTTGTGTTTTCCCCATCAACCCCCCCTCCCCCGCCCAGCCTTGTTAGCGAGAGGAGATCCCTGATTGTGAGTCTGCTTGCTAATCTGGCAGCGTGGGATGAGGAGCCACCCACTCTCCGCCAGAGAAGTCCTCCTGTGTGGGTTGACTCTTAATTTCCTTTCACGTTCTCTCGTACATATGAGCTTTCCCGATTTAAGCGCCAGAAGCAGCCATTTCTAGTCATTAAAGCGCCCAGAACTTTGTACCGAGAGTTGGCCCATAAAAAAACGGGGGCCTAAGCAATTGATTGATTCCGGCAGTGAAAATGCTACACTTATTTTTGTTGCCGATGGCCTGCCCCGTTTTATGCCCGAAATTAATCTTTATAGGCCCAACCCATCTCCCGAGACAAAAAAAAAAACAACAACGAGTTTCGCAGAGAGATTTCTGGCCGTAAAAAAGCGAAGCACGGCCCTGACAAAATTTTACGACCAGCACCACCAACTAATCCTTTTTTAATAATGCGAATGGCCGAGAGAGACCGACCACTCGAGTGCCACGTGCCAGAGCCCAGTCCTTGGGAAAACAGGCTACTCCTTGCAGTATTCCACGCCGTCATCTTTCATTGCCAACTCATTTGAGCGAGCGATCCGCACACAGACATCCGCACAATTTCATTATGCCACAGCCAATTGCACACTCATTGTTTTATTTCTTATGTAAATTTCAAATAAATACAAATACGAATACGAATCCAAATACAAATTGTTTTCCATTTCTTCGGGTAAACAAGCAGAACGAGCGAAGCCGCCTTCGTCAACGTCTTGGGCAAATGTTTGTGCAAAAAAAACTGAATATAATAAGGAAAACGAGCGGAATATTATGTAGGAAAACTGGAAAAGGCCAGCAGCCAGCAATCAGACCAGAACCAACCACCACCAACAACAACCCCCAAAAACTGGAGGGTAGAACCAGAACCAGAACCAGAACAAGAACCGAAAATTGCACGAACATTTTTATTTTGGAAATTGTGTATTTTAAATTTTTTGCACACTTGCTGTTTTGTTTAATTTTGCACACGTCGAGGAGAGTGGGTGGGGTTTTGGCCGTGGGGTGGGCGGAGTGGAGTGGAGTGGAGTGGGTTTCGGGTGGTTCGCCAGGCGTGTGGTGCGCTTGTGTGAGTTGTACATAATTTATTGCACGCAAGAAGGGGCAGCCGAATGGCACTTCTAGGAGTCGAAGAGTTTGCTACCCTAGCTAGGAACGATTCTTGAACTCTGCCAACGTTAGCCTTCCCTTTAAATTAAATTATATTTGAATTTAAATGAATTGAAATTATAATTTAAAACATCATTTCGTTTTCAAAACAAACGTTAAAATCATATTTTCGGAAATGTATATCTAAATATTATTCGTAGTTTTGAAACAAATTAAAGCAAATAATAAATGCTTTGGTAATTCTTAAACCATTATTCTTTATCCCTTTTTTTAAGCTGCTTACATCAGATAATCATTTTTAAATATAATTATATTGTTGGTAAACTACAATATTTTTCACAATATAGACCAATTCTTCAGCTTTTATTGGATTATCTAAACAGTTGATTTAGATAGATAGCGCAAAGTGTGCGAGGGTTCCGAGATTGCCACTTCCGATACGAACTGCTCATCCAATTAAAGTTTTAGGGGTTATTGGTATATCAACTGAATGACAGTGTCTACCCTTGGCGAGGGCATCAATATGATTGCCTTGTACTTGGGTTTGTAAAGCGGGGAGTGGATTTTGTTCCGCCAGAAGGGGCAGAAGGGCCAGAGCAGGGGCAGCAGTTTTTAGACGCTAGACGAACGCCATTGTTGCCGGCTGGCAGTCTGGCAGTTTGGCCTAGTCCTGGTCGTGGTCCTGGTCCTCGGTCACCGCCTCACGCCCCTCCATTGGCCCGGGGGCCGAGCGTGGTGAAAAATTCTGGCGAAAAATGTATGTCAACTGTGGGAAGAATGGGAATGGGATGAGCTGGGATGTGGGATGTGCGTGGGTGGTTGCTAGTTGCCAGCTCCGGATGGCGGGCTGCGAGTGATTTGTGCGATGTGGTTAGCAGTTGGGCTCAACGCGAAAGCAGTTGACAGTTGTCCCCCCTGGCAGTACACAGAATTTGTCAGCTGCCCTCTACGACGGGCTAATTAAAGGCCAAAACATAAATTACGTTGGCCCGAGAGCCTTGTGATATGGGCAGAACCAGGAACTGAAGATAGGGACGAAAGAGCGACCTTGAAGCGGTCCGGGTCCGGGTCCGGGTTCGGGCCCGGGCACAGGCTGCTGTCGTCTGCCCGAAGTCTGATAAGTGATAAGACCAAATGGCGCCAATGTCTTCGGGGCATTCTGCCATCCGCCCGCTGAATGTATCCTAATTCCTAATACCCAGCAATAGGCGACAATGATAAGAACAATTTGTGTGTAGCATATACAAAAGCAATTTTCGGTTGCTGACACATTGGCCATAAAAGGGATCAGGACTTGTGACCCGACCCGCCTGCTCGCATATGGCGGTAAATTGTTTTCCCTTATTTCTCAATATTTTCCTACACTTTCCTTTATACTATATCTGCAATTGCATGGCCAACGCCTTTCGCCATAGTTTGAATTGGAGTCGGAGTTTGAGTTCCAGTTGAGGATGTGGCTGGAGTTGATGTTTGGACGATGATAGGGGCGTGTCGAGGCATTCGCATTGGGTGCTAAAATTTCGATGCTGGCCGCTACTGGTGGGCTCAATGGTTTCCGAGGAGCGTTTCCTGCGGGGATAAGGCAGATAAGGCCGGAACACGAGCGTGATTCAGAGGAGCTGTTGAATCAGGCGAACCCTTTGTGTGTGTCATATGTACGTACGAGTATGCTCCATATCAGTTCGAAGGCCCCGAGTGGCGAGTGGCGGACAAACAGGCAACAATAACACTGAAATTGTTTTGTTCGATTCGTTCCGATCCGTTCCGTCTCGCCCTCGAAAACCCAGCCCATCCGTGTATGTTAATCACCCATTCAAACAGTTTTCAGCTCATATAACATCACGAAAGAATGCGTCCTCTCCTCGAGACGGTTGGGTGTGCGTTTGGGCATGGGCATGGGAATGGGAATGGGAATCGAATGCACTTCGGAGACCCGAAAACAGTGGCACCCCTTGATCCAATGTCTGGGGCATTTCCCATCCCCTCAGCGTGTCGCCTTTTGAGTTATATTTCACACTGCGCGATGAGCTGGGATGGCGAGCCCAAAAATGAAATCAATTTACACACCCCACTGTGTGTCCGTGGCACTTTGCCTTGTCCCCTGCCCCTGCCCCTCTGCCCCTGGGCCCCTTCGGCCATCGAACCTTTTGTGTAAGAGATCTTAGCGCCTAAGTGCATCAATTGACGCGCTTTTTTTGTATTTGAGATGGAAAGTTCCCCCAATTGCATTAAACAAATTGAAAATTCTCCAAGGGAAGGGCAAGAGAAAGAGAAAGACAGAGCACTTCCTATCGTGTTCAGTTTGAAGTGAATTTAAAGGAAAAATTATATATATATTTAGCCAGATTTCCCTATGCTGTTCGTGACACTTTGTAATTGAAATCTGCGGTCACCAGACCCCAAATGTAAGTACACAAAAATTAATAAGCCAAATAAAATATCGACTAGTCGATGGATTGATCCGAACAAAAGCAATTTATCAAGTAGCCTAATCATGGGATGGAGCAGGCCGAATTGAAAAGAAATTAAATATATGTAAGTACTATATATAAATACGGCTTGAGTCAGAGGCAGATACTCGTGGAACCGAAACAGGATGGAAGTTGAAAAGATGCGGAGGATGCTGTAGTATAGGCCTCCAATGATAATGATTGATGGCTCTGTATGCGAATGGAATATTGTTGTTGTTGCTCCTCCGATAGCTGATAAAAAGAGGCACAAACAGCAAAATACAAAATACTGCCAGATGTATATACTTGTACGCTTGACTTTTTATATACATTTCAAAGGAGATGAAAGCAGAAATGGGATTTTGTTTTCTTTTTAACCCAGATAAGTTTGTTTCTTGGCTTCTTTTTATCGAGTTCTGAATAAAGAATAAGCAAGCTGGAAATAAATATGAAATATTAATGAGTGTGCGCTTCTGCATGTGGGAGATGATAAATGCCCCTGGCCCAGGGAGGAAGGAGTGTTGAAGATTTGCGGCTCATTTAAGGGGTTTCGTAGTTGGAGAAGGTTCAAGGTTAACTGTCACCAAATGACTCGGCAAAAGACGCATCGCGACACACACACACTTGGCTAATATGACAAATTGATTACATGTAATTTGGTGTCCCACCCGTCCTCAGCCCCCCCCTCCCGCTCCAGCAGGTCCTTTGATTAGGTGCCAGCTGAAGGAGTCGGCAACTTGCCTGGCCAAATTTGTCTTATTTCTGTTGATTTATATCTCTTCCAGCATAGTTTGTCTCTCCCTCTTCGTGTGTCTCCTTTATTCGATTTCAGCTAAGATGATTTCGCCTTAATGCATTGAATCGAGCCAAACAGGAAACCTTTGAAGAAGCTGCTCTCCTGCTGGCCAAAAAAAAAAAAACTCTCCTGCCCCAATTGAGGAAAGTGGAAGTTGCTGCGGAAGAACGGCCAATATATATACAGTTATAAATTAAATTTTTCATTCTACTTACATTGGTCCATTGGCTCCATCTCCTCCCCCGAATGGGTGGGTATGTTTTTATTTACGGTAAATTTCATTTCGATTTCTTGTTCGATTTTTTCTTTGGGTTTACGTTTTTTCGGTTTTTTTTTTGCTGAATCGGCTGTCTGCACTCCTTGAGACAGCCGTACGACTTGGATACCAAACTGAATGGCCAATCAATAACATTGGCCAAGGCATGCAACCTCCCTCCGACCGCCCCTAAACTCATCCCGGCCGTTGTACTGTTTACCCCCGACTATGAAACACTCTAAACACCAATTGATGTTTATATGATAATGATTAATGACTACGTTACTTTTACACAGATTGCTTTCCGAATGGCTTCGGTGTGTGAGTGTGTGTGTGCTGGTATACATATGTATCAGTATTGGTGTGTGGAAAGCCTATTTATTTATAGGCCCCATACAAAAGGCCATTTTCCATTGCCTGGCGCCTGGCTGAGCCTTTTCCCTTTTCCCATTTCCCTGCCCCGTTCGTCGTTCTACTTGTCTGACAGAGTTTTAGTTGCGTTTTGCTTAAGTTTTTTGTTCGTGTTTTATTTTGGCCATGTCTTAGGAGCGCGTCTCATTACCAGACATTCATCAATTGTTGGCAATTCGTTTCAGAGCAGTCAAGGAAGGCTCCTTGTCTTTGGCCGTTTCCTGTTATTGGGGAACTATATATGTACACTGCTGGTCATTTAGTTAGAACACCCTTTTTTTGTTCTTCACTCATCTTCATTGTATAAACTGTCTCTGAGAACAAATTCCGATACATATTTTTAGATATACTTGTTAGATTTTGGTCATTAGGTTAGCACAGGCAAATTTAATGTTAATTAGATTTATTAGATTGGCTGGCTTTGAAAAAAAAACTATTACTTTCAGCGGTGTGCTAACTAAATGACCAGCAGTGTACATGGCTTATAATAAAGCGGGTAAACAATTGGTTCATAAAAATTAAACAAATTGTAGTCTTAAATTTCATTCCAAACACAATACTTTGCATATCTTCAGGAAATATCCAAATATTTAAAGAGGATCCCTTGGCCCAAAGATTTTAGTAGAGAATTTTTTCCTTTTTTTTTGTATTCATGGCGTTCTTGTGACCAACTTGTAACTGTTACTAATGATGACAACTTATTTTGGCCTAAACGCTCTGGCAACACTTTTATTGGTTTTTGTAATTAATGATGCTGGCCGAAAAGTGCGGAAATGACTTTGTGGTTTGCTCGAGGTGTTTTGCCACACCACCGCCCCCCGGTCCGCCCCTCACCTCTAGGATTTAAATACACTTACCCCCAAAAAAGGTAAAGCAGATTGGTTAGGAAGTTGAGTTACCATTAATCAAATGCACTGATTAGAGAGTTGCAACCCGGCAGGAGCAAAAAATGTGTGTGTCCGACTGTAGGGTCTAAAGGTTGAATCCTGCTTCCGACTTCCATGGACTGGGGCTGGCCTGGACTGTCGTCCGATTGTCACAGTTGTCAGTTGGCCGGCACAAATTACACTCGTGGCAATTAAATTAGGAAAGCAATTAGGACCACGGGCAGCCGGGAAAAAGGGTTGCATCGCGAATATCGATGAGCTCAAATTAATCAAAGGCGAAAGTAATCATTGAGTCGACATGACCAAATGGAATGCGCCTCCCCCCCTCTATGAACAGGGGGCGTGGCACTTTCTGTTGGCGTTAATTGTTCGGCGTGTTCTTTTCTCTCCAGCCGTCCTCCCTTTCTTTCTTACTTTCTTCCTTGTTCGTAATTTCTTTTGGCTGTTGCGCCTTTTTACAATTTCATTTGTAATTTATCATTGTTTGCCCTCGCTTTGGGCTCCATTCTACTTCAAACAAGAGGAAAAAAAAATCAAAAAAGGGTTCAGTCAGTCAGATTCACTTTACTTTAGCATTTAAATATTTTATTGAGTGCCTCAAATTGTTAATTGTTTTTTGATGGGTGGCGGCGGCAGCGAAGGAAAAGGGTTTCCCTCGAGCCAAATCGATTCTAATTAGGGATTGTGTGTGGCTATATCCATGTCAGGGAGAGAGCAGCGCGATTTTTCCTTCCACTCGGTTCCTAACTGAGTTAGCCAACCCTTTTTTCGACGTCGCGTTAAGTTGGAGTCCGAATTGCCAGCCAAGTTTGTCAATTGAGTTAATTTTCGGCCCCGGTCTCTGAACCTCTCCGCTTTATGCATGCCTGATGCGCTCTCTCTCGGGGGTCCTGAATTTATCCTTCTCCCAACCCCCAGTCTCCTTAACTTCAGGCAACTTCAAAGACCAGCAGCTGCTGGTCGCAAAACCCGGCCAGACAGGTGAAAATGCGCCGAGTTTCCTCGCATGGAACTTTATCAAAGGACACGCAAACAACAAACTTTTTCGGCTCTTTTTTGTTGCCGGGATTGTGGCCGAAAGGTGAGAAGCATTCCAAGAATTCGTAATGAAGCCACGATGACGTTTCAACTTTGGCAGGCCAGGGAAACGGAACCCCCCAAACTTCCACCCAGGACCCCGCAATATGTTCGGGGTTTTGTTGCGCTGACAGCTTTTAATAAAAGTTGCTCTCTTTTGGATTTTCATTTTGATTTTCCAACGCAAGCAACTCAACTTGAGGCTCGTTTGTGTGTTTGCCAACCCTTTTTTGTGTTTTTTTGTTGTTGTTTTTTTGCGGATATTTGACCAAGTCGTGACCTTCTTCATGTGACATTTTTTAAGTAAGTTGTCAAATTATTTTCACTGTTCTGCACAGCAGGCCAAATGAAATTATGTTTCCGCCCTTGCGGTTTTGTTCTGCTTCGTTTGCTTGCCAGGTGGGAAATGGGAGAAAAGTCAAATTCTGATGAGCTATGGTGGGCTGGGGCTAATAATGAGAACCTTTTTCGTAACCGAATACACAAAATAGCGGCGGAGCTGGAAAAGCAGGGAGGGAAAATCAATTCATCCCCGATGAAATTTGAGCCCGGTGAAAGAAAAGAAAAGATAAAAATGCACTTAAACTGCAGTTAACTTTTCCCCATCTAAACGGTTCTCGCTTCTTTGTTTACACTCATTTGAACACAAAAGGTAAAAAATCGAACGAAACAGCAACTAATTACGACCTTTCTCTTGTCTCATTCCAGGTAAATTCCCCAGATGAATCCCTCAGATCAGAATCTCCGCAAAAATGATGCACAACTTCATTATGACGGCGATCGTGAAGAGAACCAGAACCAGGGCCTTGCTGGGCCGGTCAAATTCATATCCATCACAGTCTCTATTTCCTCGTGACATTTTTCCGGGGTTTTCGATGATTTGAGTTGAGTTCGGTTACGGCGGCCGGGTTTTCAGTTTTGTGAGTTTACGGGCAAAGCCAGAGAGATTTTCACCACTCAAAGTGTGAAATGCGTAGCCAAACACAAAGTGATGCAGCGCCGGCAGTGAAAGCCGGCAAACAAAAGGTCCGAATTCGAATGCGCATTTGCCGCAGATGCAGCTGCAGGCCGGAATGGAAATTTTCACACATCCTCCCTCCAGTCGACTATCCCTCATTACGACCCGAAAGCCACTACGCAAATTATGCCCCCCCCCCCTCCAGCTGCAATAAATACCAGTAATCCGCATCGCAGCAAGCGGAGCTTCTGTTTGGTCATTGACCAATATTCGAAAAGGGTGAACCTGGTGAAGATCCGAAGATGGAAGCGCGGCTCTGGAGATGTTTAACCAGCAGTTTCTGTTGGTTTTTCTTGCCCACTGCTCCCCTTAGCTGATTTTGAGCTGGGTTTTAGCTCTAGCCTTCGTGTTGAGGCCAAGTGTTTTTCTTTCGGCTTGTCTACCGTGTCGTGCTGCCTCAATTTGTGTTGGGCTAATGAAAATACCTCCGCGGAACAGTCGGACAGTCGGTAAACGATTTACGATACTCGGCCAGGCATTTTCCCTTGCCCCTCCGCACCAGGCATTCCTCAGCAAATGACTTCATTGTGCTCGACTCGCTGGCGAGCGGCAGTTGCCGAGCTCGTAGATTCGCAGCCGCAAGACAATGGACGCCCAGAGCTGAGATATCCGCCACTGCCACTGGCTGTCCATCTAGCTGGTTCACGAAGTTCGCTCTTCGACCAGACGACTGCGATGATGATGATGCGTTCGTAATGGAATTCAATGCATTTAATGGAAATTTTCGCATTTACATAATCGATGCAGGGCAGTGCAGGCACAGTGGGAGCAAAAAATATAAGCTCGCACGCAAATTAAGCAGCTAGGGTAGCGAGAGCAGCTAGCAGCTAGCAGCTAGGAGCTAGGGTCTTGGGTCCACAGTGCCCAGACCCAGACCCAGGCCCAGTCCCTGACCATGGCAACTCAATTTGCCTCTGCAATCTTGAGATTCCCACTGCCCCGCTCTCTGTGAATTTGCATTTTGAGGGAGGCGGTGGAGGAGGAGGAGGAGGAGGTGGAGGAGCAACATCATCGTTTGCTCTTGTTGTTTATGTGCTTAGATTGTGACTCTGTGTGTGTGCGAGTCTTGATTTAAGATACTTGCTTAATGTGTAATTTAGTGCATTTAGATAAGTTCCATAGTGAATTTTTGATGTGTGTGGCTGTCGTTGCTCCTCTCCCTTCCACGCCCGCTCCCCTCTGCTCTTTGCACCCGGACAATCGGGCAAAGGGAATTTAATGCATTGTCTTGCATTTCTGTATTTTGCATTCTGGGCCTGCGAAGCCCAGAATGCCTGCTGCTGTGGCTGGTGCTGATAATGCTTTTGTTTATTTAACGGCGCTAAGTGCATTGGTTGCATTTGCATAAATCGCTCGCTGGTTGTATGCTGGCATGCTGGGGAGTCATCGTGAGATGGAGGGATTGGAGGGAAAGTGGGAGTGCAGGGGGAGTGCAGAGAGTGCAGAGTGCAGACCGACGCATTAAACAATTTGTGGTATTTAACAGTCGTAAAAATATTGAAATCTTTTTTCATAGTTAACCCATTGCGGGGACTTTTGAAATGTACATATCTAGTGCTCAGAAATTTCTGTCCTTGAAAGTAATATTAAGTTGTGGTACTAAGTTCCAAGATTAGTTTGTAATCATTAATCTTTGTGGTTAGATACATTTTTATTAAATATCGCATAGCCTATTTGTGGAGTATGATTTTCCAAATACTTCAAAGGTAACCATAGTTTTGGTCTTCAAATTACCTAAATTAAAATGCAATTATCTTACCAATACACTTCCGTACCAGTGTGTTTCGACCATGGTCTACCATGGGTTAATTCTCAGCTATCGATGACCAGTTCCAGCAACAAGGCTATCAATGTTTTGTGCCCGCCACGTTGCATATGTATGCGTTAATCACAAAAGCCAATATGGAGCTGAAAGCCGTTTGTTAATGCGTTATGCACTGCCACACTATACACTCTCCGCACTCCACACTCCACAGTCCACACAATTCCCCTCGCACCGCAGCTTTCCCATCCTGCTTTTTCGTCCGCTCTCACCCATTGTCATGGAATTAAATCCCGCAGAAAATTCCTTTCTGGCTGGCCAGGCTGTGATAAATTACACAACGCACCGACGACGGACGACGGACGATGGACGGTGGAGAGTCTCGCATTTAATAAATAAAAATTCCATTATGGGCACTCAATGCCAGCCTCAAGCTCAATCAAATAACAAAGAAACCCTGGCTGGGTGTGTGTAATAAATGACGTTGCACCTCCTGGGTGCCAAGTGGGGCTCCAAAACTTCGTCCACCATCCGCGGGACAAGCTTGTCAATCGCCGAAACATTTTCACATACAAGTGTGTGCACTTTTTATTTTCTCGATTTATGGGGAGGGAACACTGGCGCCATGCCACATCCAACGCCCACAATGGCCGAGCTTGTTGTTGCATCACCGCGGAGCGGCATGCAACAATTGTGCCTATGAAACAGTAAATCCAGTTTTTGCTGCCGTTGCCGCAACATGCTGTAATTAACCCGTTTGTCATGCAAATAAATCAAAAGTTACATCCCTCAAACCCCCAGGGAAAGGAAATGGGAACTGGAAATGCGAACGTGTTAAATGCGATTTCAACTGCATTTTGAGTGCATTTTCGCTGCTGGGCGAGAGCAATGGGAGCAATGAGTTCGCTCCCAAACTCATTTGCAACCACTTGATAATGGAATGCGAGATTTTCATTTCAAAGATTCCGATTTTCCGACAGCGATCAAAATTTCGTGGTTGGCAGGCAACCAACAATTTTCACACTCTCTTAACCAGAGGCCCGAGGTAAAAATTAATTGCAACAAAATGCGTTAAATGCCTTTCGTATTTTTCAAGAGTGGAACCGGAGGGATGGGGATGGGGATGGTGATGGGTATTAGGAATGCTGGGATTGGTTCTCCGGATCCGGTCCATTCTCGATCCGTGCGATCGTGTGCAATTTAATGCCTCAATTTCCACACAAAATTTCTGCGATTGCAACTGCTGCAGCTACGTGCGATCCCAAAATAGCCTTCGCCTTTTCTTTTTACTTTGTATTCGGATTGTTTTGGTTTTCATTTTCAGTTTTTAGTTTTTGTTGCTGTTGCTGTTTTTGTATTTTTTTTGTAATTCGGCTTCCTTCGTGCTTTTGGGCCAAAGACAAGTTCCGCGTGCGCCAATTTTGGCCTAAATGGCAATGAACTTGAACGCCGTCGTCGCGTGGACGTTTTTGTTGGCGCCCTGCGATTTGATTTTGGTTTTCGTTTTCGTGCCGCCGGTTTTCTTTTTCTTTTTCCGTCGGTTTTATTTCTCTTGTGTTTATCTTTGTCGTTTAGCGTTCAGTTTTGGTCACGCGATGCCGTCAGGCGTAACAATTAGCCCAAAAAAAAAGTGTTATTAAAGGTAAGAGTGAGTGACAGGGAAGGGCTGTTTGTTTGCTCGCTGATAGATGGACAATAAATTTACATTAATTTCCCCCTGAATTGGGGTCACCTTTGAGGCTTATTTTTGGGAATACACATGCAACTGAACAGCTTGGAATTGCTTAGAGATTTTAATATGGATTTTTGGAGATGGTCTTTAATTATTTTAGTTATGTAATTTGGTGTATACATAGTTGTATAACAAAAACCAATATCCAAATTATCAAGGACTTTCTTTAGTTTCACCAGGCCACTGTTTATAGATGTACTACTATTTCACACGTGTGGAAGTTGAGAAGGCTCGACTTTATTTCCTTCTACTTAAAATCCCTGGACCCATCAACATCCATTTCCACTACACCAACAACACAACTTGCACGATCCGAACAGTTCTCACCTAATAAAAGTGACGAAGACATTTTCCTCGTGCTGACAGCAGCAAGCTACAAAAAGTTGGGAAAATGTTTGCTACAAAAAAAAAAGAGGTGA
>JAJJHY010010898.1:3477586-3490013 GCA_021224005.1 Drosophila setifemur
ATGGAGGGGTGACAGCGTGAAGTGTAGCGTAATAAAATGCACACAATTTACGCAATTTACGTAAAGCTAAAAAACATAACAGGCAAACAAGGACAATAAACGAGGGAGTCGGAGGGGGGCGCAGGACGAAGGACGAGCAGAGCAAAGGCACTTAGCGCAACTCACATATGATGGCAGCATTAAATACAGTAGTTGTTGGTGTTGGTGTTGCTGCTGGTGTTGCTGCTGTGCGTGGCTCGATTCCTTCGCCACAGCTCCTTGTTGTTCAAACAGTTTTCGACGCGTTTTTCGCATTTTAACAGCCGCCATTTTGCCAGCGTTTGTTTTGGCTGGCTGCTGTTGTTGCATTTGCCGGCTTTGCGCTGCCATTGTCATGGTTGTTGTTCCGCGCTGAAATGTTGCTCTATTTGCCAGTTTTGTTTTTGTGATTCACACACAATTTTTTGTGCGAGTGTGTTTTCTTTTTTTTACGCCGTGCATCAGTGTGTGTTCCTTTTTTGTACGTTTTCTTTTAGCCAGCATGTTTCGAAATTCAATTTTCGTCAAGTTGGCAACAGGCACACGAAGACAGCCAGTTGATGTGGGTGGGGTGCCAGGACTGGCTGGTGCTGGTTCTGGTTCTGGTGCTGATGCTGGAGCTGCCTCCTCCACTTCTGACAAGAGCAACATTTGTCTATGTCGAGCTGCGACGACATGCAATAACTTTAACTGATTTTTCGCATACACACACACACATGTGCGAGAGAGGGCTGTAGAGTATTTATAATTCTATTTATGTTTCAATATAGGGAGAGGGCCTGGCAGAAGCCTGGGAAACTGGCCACACACACCCACACACACTCCCAAGGAGCAGCCACTCAAAAAAGTTCACCCGTCAGGCTTAATGATAAAGTGAAAGTTTTTTCAGTTGCTCCGTCCCGGCCGAGGCTCGGGTTTTTGCTTTTCTTACCATCTTGTTGCACATTGGCTTTGCATGCGACACTGGCGAAGGACCAAAAGAGCTGGCTTCGGTTTCGGCTTCGGCTTTGGCTTTTGGACTGCCTGCCTGGTCTGGCATGAAATCAAGTTGACTTTTCATTAACAGCTCAACAATGCCTCGCCTGCTTGACTGGGACTGGGACTGGGACTGGGGTTGGAACTGGGGGCTTGGGCTTGGGTTTTCGGTTTTCGGGTTTTCAGTTTGCTTTGGCTTGGCTGGCAAGCCAAGTTAAGTTGTTTTTACTGCCTGTCATAGCGGTACTTAAAAAGCACATGTACAACGCGCACACATGCCCGCTAGATTCCCTCATGCGGGCTCTGGCAAAAGTTGTCCCGTCCCGCATTAAGCCCTCAAGTTGCCGCGCTGCAACAACAGCAATTAATGCGATTTGTTCAACGTTTTCCATGTTAACTACTTGAAAGAAAACACAATTTTCGTTTCGCTCGCAAGAAAAGAAGACACGACCAGAAATTACTTAAATTATGCTGGAGCTGGGGGTGGGGTTGTCCCTCAGGGAAGAGCCCAAAAACATTTATTATTATAATAATAAATTGCTGCAAATGATGATTGACATTGAATACGTGTATGTGCCACACAGTGTTGCTGTAATTTCCGTACGATGCGATGTTCATCAGTAATAAAAATGGCAGAAAATTGCGCATACGCAACGTTGCACGTTAACACACTGGCGATTAAAAGGCGCTCAGCCCACTTTTACGAGCCAACCCCCATGTCACCCAAGATGATCTCTGGCCGGGCTTCATAAAAATCCCCATTTGACGTGGCTGGGAGTGGAAGTGGCTATGGAAGTGGGGGTGGAAGTGGGAGCAGGAGCAGGAGAAGGGCCGGGTAGAAGGAGGAAAACTCTAAGGGCAGCAGCCACTTGATTAAATGAATATTCCGATGCTGTGGCTGCGTGACTTCCTTGGGCTCCTCCGCTCCAACGAGAACCACCCATTACTTAATGCGGCTTGGCTGCGTAAATTTTTGGTTGCATTTCAAATGAGCTAAGCTCAGCCCGAGGCCCCGAAAAAAGAAATTCCCATAAATGTTTGAGAGGCTTTGCCCATCTCCAGCGCCTTCAATATTTAATGCTGTCGTCGAAAGTATGCATTTCATTTAGCCGGCTTACTTCTGTCGTTGTCAAGCACTTTCGCTTTTAATTAATTGATATTAGCCCAGCTAGCCGGGCAGCAATGTTTACCCAAAAACTCAGTGGCGATAGTAGTGAAACAAAGTTTGCACTGCCACTCGCATGATAAGATATTGCTTAGAAACTTTGGCTAGCGATAAGAACTTGGATTCAATTAAGGTAAGTTGGTCAATGCCGGGGTGAGTGGTGTGGTAAGGGGAGAGGGGAGCGGAGAGCGGAGGGGGGAGGATCTGATGTGGCATGGAAATTGTGCCACATGGAAGTGGAGCGAATTCACTTCCATTTTGCTAGCGGATTTAGTGGGTGGGGGTGACGATTGCTCCGCTTTGTTGTCAGCATGACGTCAAGTTGCAAGCGTGACAGGTGCCATGCCGCACAGTGTTGGCTTGGTGTTTTGTAGTGCAGTGTTGCATAAGCCACGCCCCAAATATGTCTGAGAGCATTAGGCCGCGAGTACGCCACTTAAACGGACTGCTCCGGCTCCCGGCTCCCGGTGACGGTGCTGATGCTCCAGCTCCTGCTCCTGCATTTCTTTGCAGCTCCTGCTTCCCAGGCTCCAAACTTGCCACTCCATGCCTTGTTTTTCCCCGCGATGCGTGGCAGCTTGTCAGTTGCTCAGTCTGTTCACTCACTTGATTTCTATTGCACTTGACAATTTCCCTGGCTGTTTCTGTTTCTGTTTCTCGCTAGTGTCGCCTTTTCACGCTGACATGATTTTGACACATAAATGACAAAGTGTTTAATATCTGCTGGAATTATGTCACTTGAAATGCGCAGCGAAGAAGCGTCTCCTCCGCTCGGGCCAAATTGATTACATTTTAATTTGCGCCGAAGAGAAAGCGGGAAACGGGAAAGTAGTGCTGGGAAAACACTTGGGAAATTAGGCGAAAAGTGCATGCTTCGATGACAGCAAAGCAAAGCTAGACCAAGTCTGGCGCTGCTGTTGCTGCTGCTGCTAAAAGTGTCGCACATTATGTGAAATTCGGTTTTGAAGGTGAGGGCACTGAGAAAAGCGAACTTCCCACTCAGCCAAATAAAAGGGGAGACAGCCCCGGCAACCCAGTTATTTTGTTGTCTTGTTGTTTTGGGCCCAGAGTTCCCCATCATCATAGTTGCTGTTTATGTGCCGTCATTATCGCCAGATTAACTGCCTCTCCGGCTTGTCTGTGCTGCTTTTCTGGCTGGTTGTCGTTGCAGCCCGGATTCGAGGTGCCCCATTTTCAGTCTCCCGTCTTTCCCGTCCCTTTTGCTGCCTCCCTACAGCGTGTCCTGTCCTTCTCTTCTGACAGTTCTCGCGTTGGCGTACTGGTTTTTGCATGCATCCTGCACATCCTGCCCACGCGTGCCGCACATGCAACATCCCATCACAACGCATCGCATGGAATCGCATCGCATCGCAGTGCAGCGCAACTTGCCTTTTGTTGCCGGGTCGCCTGTCGCCCGTTGCCTGCCCAAATTATGCTGCAGTTAAAATTTAAAGTTGAGTGGCGCAAATGACATTTAATTGAATTAAAAATAGCAACGGAGCCATGTGTCCCCTTGGCGTATATGGAGCGAACTGGTTGCGAATGTTCATGTTGCGTCGTCGCAAGAGGAAGGGGAGGGGGGGAGGCAGAGGTGGGATGAGGGGTCGACGAGGTGGGCATGAGGTATGGCCTTTTTGGCCAGATACTTTTTCGCTAAAAGCACAATGGAATGCAGCAAATTGAGCAATTTATTGGCCAGCACTCGATAAGAGCTATCTGAAAAATCAGTATTTTTTGGTGGGAATTCATTGGGAATTTATACTTTGAATTGAAACCAAACCCGTTTGCATACTTATACCTGTTCTAACGGAACTATTCTAACATTTGGTTTTAAACTCGTTGAAATCTTAAAAGCGCTATAAGATAAATCAGCATATTCTACTTTGTTAATATTTTGTATTTCATTGTTTGGCGGATTTATTTATTTCACTCATAAAAAAGAATTATTATCTTTTATTCATTTTATTTGCTGCATTTTTCTATAAACCATTAAAGCTTATATTTTGCTTCAAAACTTAAAGAAAACCACATCCAATTATAGCACGAAATTCCTTTAAATACAATATTCAAATATTGAACGCACATTCAAATATTGTCATTTGCTTTCTTAATTGCACATATGTACGCCTTCTCCCTCGGTGACTCCAATTAAAAATCGATAACAATTACTCTTTATATACACAAAATGTTTGCTTTAAAATGTTCACATGGTAGAATAGCAAATTTTTGTGATACCAAACGCTGTATCTACTACGCCTGCACTTGACTTGACATATCCGCACCCTCCGCACACCACCGAGTTGAAAATCCCCGAAACCTCCAACCAAACAGTCCCTAGTTGCGGGCGATAATGAATTTGACGTCAATCTTTATTTGACAGCGAGTGTCATTTAAGATATCAACGCAATGCGCAATGTGGTGCAGGGTGGTGCTGGTGTTGCTGCTGATGTTGCTGGTGTTGCTGGTGCTGCTGTTGCTGTCAGCAGCGGAAATAGCTCGCATGGGCATCAAATCGGAGTACAAAAGGAGCCCCAGAAACAAAGGGCGAGCCAGTGGCATACAAAAGTAGAATTACTGATTGGCAAAAGCCAAATGCCGGCAATGGCAATGAAATGTGAAAGGCCGAAAGAGCAACACCAAGTGCTACACAAACAACATCAGCATCAGCATCAGCACCAGAATCGGCAAAGGCAGCGGCTTCGGCTTTGGCGGGAGACAACAGCAACAATTCTCATACAAGTTTAATTTAATGATGCGCAGAGAGCACAGCCAGGGGCTGAGGCCGAGGGGGGTGGGCGTAGGTGTCGGTGTCGGAGCATCGATGTGGGCGTTTGGGTTTTGTCCGTGGCAACATGCAACAACAGCAACAACAACAGCGGCAACAACACCGGCAACAGTCAGCCAGACGGACACACAGACAGACGGCTGTTAGACATGTTGTATAAATAAATAATTGTGCATTGATGAGCAAAAGCGAAGCATCCGCAAATGGACAATGCAGACACAGACACAGATACAGCTACGCTGGAGGGAAAGAAGATTCAGATACCGCCAGAGCTACAAATACGAACTATGTAGAAGGGGGCATACAGATTGCTTGTTGAGCCAGAGACACGCACTTCCGCATTACACTAGCACGCCAAATGAATCTGCCATTTCAGATGTCAATTTGAGTAAAATACAAGTCACCATCAGAGCCCGGAATACGTTTCGCCAAGAACGAATCTCCCTATCTGTGCATCTCTATCCGCATCTGTGTCTGGGTCTCAGTCTGAGTCTGTATCTGTATCTGTATCTGCGCCTGTATCTGCAGCTGAAAGCTTCAGTTTTCATGTGCGGGGCTATCAAGGTCACTCGATGGCAATTGCATCTGACTTGTGGGCTGCGACAGGTCAATGATCTCCCAGTGGCTCGTATCGAAAGATTGCTCATTGCCTCCAAGTCCCGCCCTCGGGCAAATCGAGGGACCCGAAGCAACAGCCAAAGCAGCTTAATGATGCCAAACATGGTCCGGCCAGAGAGTTGGCCGTTGGCCGTTGGCCGCCTTCCTGCGCTCCAAGTGCCATAAATATGGGAAAACTATTCGCGACCGGGCGGAACTATGTTGACGGTTTGCCAGTTTGCCAGTTTCGACCAGCGCCATATAGCTACGAGTATATGGCGCTGTAGCCATTTCGAACTTATGACGTGATGGTCTGAAGGGCAGGAGGACAGGAGGGCAGGAGGAGCTCCTCCCTCCAGCTTTCTGGGGACTCCCTTGCGCCCTAGCCTGCTGTTTTGCATTGCGACATTCGACAGTTGCAGAGCTGTTTCCTGCCTTCCTGCCTGTCCCCCCTCCCCCACTTGCCCGCTTTTCCGCTTCTCTGCTTTTCCAGCACGTGTGGCGGAAAGTCGCCGGTTGACCATCTACCAACTCTATTTCGGGCTATCTGCCTCGGTCTGCTGTCTGTGCTGCTTTTTATGGCTGTAGGTTGCCGTCAGCTTGAGCTTTTTGCATTGCAGCTACACCAGCAACAGCAACAGCAATAGCAATAGCAACAGCAACATCAAGAGCTGGGGCAACTGATTTGCTTTGGGATTACGATTTTGTCTATCACCTAATGGGGTCGTTTCGACACAGAACTTGGACAAAGAGTTCTCCGTCTGCCGGACGGTGTCTGCTTTAAGTAGATGTTAACTCAGGTCAACTGCATGGCTTTGCTTATGGAATGCGGATTTCGGTTTTTCCTGGCTTTCTCCCGCTCCCTGCGACTCGATTATTGTTGACAGCAGTTGATAATTAAACGGAAATTGCATCAGCAGGAAATCGGGCCACAACAGATACACCATAATAATGGAGCAGCTAGCTTAAGACCTGGTCGCATTCTCGCTCCTCCTTCGGTAATCCATTTTATATTGCATGTCTGGGAAACCACATTATGCTGCCCTCCACTCCACATCTCGTCTTCTCGGAGGAGTGTTGCCTCTCCTCGGACGCACATCAATAAAGGCAACATTGTTTGCTTGTCACATGCTCATCTTGCTCCTCTCGTGGTTTCCCCTTTGCGTTCTTTTTTCTTTCTTGCAGAGTGTGTCAACTAATCACAAGGAAAGATCCAATTCTCAGAGTCGGAGCTCGGAGTCGAGGAAACGTGGTCGTTGAAGTGGACTTTGAAAATAATAGTGTAACAACTAGCAATGATTATGGTGACGCAAGTAATACATATCCTCAATATGTATACATATTGGAAATACTTTTAATCTTCTTCTAGGTTTTACAATAGTTTTCCCATCGGACTTAAAAATATATTTCCATAGAATATTGTTTATTATTGAAAATTTAAGACCATTTATTGTAGAAGGTTTCCTGCAAGTGAATGTTCTCCAACTTGAAGTTCCACAAGTTAAAGATCTAAGACTCCTAAATTGAAAGGATATCCCCTATTCGCTATGAATATAGCCAGTCACACTCTGCCCTCTTAATATCGTTTATCGTTTTTTCTTTCAATTTTCTCCCCACTCACACGCATAAGCTCGAAATGACATTTTAACTGGTGCGTATAAACTTGAGCATTTTATGCATATTATCCTTTATTGTATGCGGCTCTGGGCCAGACCCAACGCAAAAGCAAACGCAAACGCAGACCGAAAGCCCGCCTGCGGCCTAATGCGCATTTTCCCCTCCTCCCACACACTTTGCCATACCATACCATATATATGTTCCTGATAAGGAGGGGCGATGTTTGGGGCTGAGGATGGGGCTGAGGATGAGGCTGAGACAGCTGGGACAACGACACGCCTTGGCAGCGCTTTAACAAAGTCAAAAATCGTATTTATTATATTGCATTGACAACTCATGTGTCATGTGAGTGGGGGAAGGCGAAGGGATAAGGAGTGTATATCGGGTGTATCGGGGTATCACCAGCAACGAGAAGGGGCTTACTGTCTCAGCCGCAGCCTCATGCTCATCTCCAACCACGTCCACATTTTTGGATTCAGGTTCTGTTTGTGTCTGAGGATAACTTTAAGTTTATGCTTGAGCACGGGGGCCGGCTCCATTCTTTGCCCTTTCTGCTCCTCTCTGCTGTGTAGGTGGGCCCGGGATTCCCCCCATTTATAGGGAAAAACTTTGCCGCCAATGCTGGGGTTTATCACTCTTCGATGTTTGTTGCTGTGGAGAGGCTGCTGAGCTGCTGCTGCTGCTGTCGCTCATTTGTTATGCGACAGTGATAAATGTCATGCAAAAGTTTCGGCAGCTGTCAAAAGGCATGTTTTTGGTCTTTTTCATTTTCCTGCCTTCCTGGATCTGGATCTGAGTCTGGGCCTGGGCCTGGGCCTCGTATTCTCGTATCCTGGTTCCTTTGTCTTTTGCCCTCTCACTCGTGCTCGGTCGCATTTTTCTTTTGAATCGCTTCGCCTGTTGACAGAAGAGCTACCAAAGGGCCAGGCGAGGGTTGATTAAGCTTTTCCACATGTCGCACTGCCAGGATGCCAGGATGGCAGTACGCCAGTGTGTGTGTGTGTGTGTGCAAGCATAGGAGATTGAGCTGCTGAGTTGGCTTAGGGCTTAATCCTTTGAGTTTCCACATAAGTTATGGCAGCCAAGTGCGCGACAAACGCAATTTCGGAACTCGAACTGGAAATTAGCCCGGCCCGCCAACAGAAACTGCCGCCTCACTCCCTCTAATTTTACGCATATTAGTTTCGTGCGAGCGGCTGGGAGGAGAGAAAAATTCAGTTCCTTTAAGGATTACGAGCAGTTCCTTTGAAAAATTAGCACCATTTGCATAGCCGCTCCCTGTCAACCTTTCCCCCCAACCACCCAACCGCCCAATCACCCAACTCCCCTGCTGATGTTCACTGATTTTGATGATGATTTTTCTTTTGGAATTTTTTTGTCTACTGCTCAGCGTTTTCCCCACGCTGTGCGTGTGCTTCATTTTCCGTTTTGTGTGTGCGAGTTTTTCCATTCCCAGTTTTTGAGTTCTGAGGGTGAGGGAGAACTTGATTTTCCTCAATTTATTGAAACTGCGTGCATGTGGGTGCGAGTGTATGAGTAAATTATATGAATAAAAATTTATTCAGCCATAAAGGCGCGAAAATGTTCCAGCGAACCGATTCCACCTACTGATTCCTCCACCCACCCAAAACTCAAGCCAAAAAAAAAAATACTTGTCTTTATGACTGCTTCCCCATAACAGTTATTCCGGGCAACGATGTGATTTATTTGTGTTCTTTATGTTCCAATATTGTTGCTGATGTCTTTTCCCTTCCCCCCTCCGAGCAGCAGCAGCAGCAGCTCCGCTTGTTTCGATTGAATTGATTATTTGCTTGTACTCCAGCATCCAGCTCGAGACTCTTTTGGGCATAAAAATTCAATTTGGAAGAGTTTCGATTTAAAGTGCCTTCGGTGGGGGGCATCAGGGCCGAGGAGAACTGTTGCAAAACTATCTGACTGCCACGTTTTCCCACTTGACTGCCCCGGCCACTCTCCACTCGCCACTCGCCACTTGGCACTTGGCACTCGGCAGAATTATGTAAAGAGCCATTTAAAAAGGGTTTCTGTAAAGGCGGGCAGGGCGGCCATAAACGTATTTCACAGAACTTTATTGTTATGCTGATGAGTCTCCGGCCAAAGAGAGTTGGTCCAAACAAGTTTGGCTAGAGTCTGCTTAATTCCAAAGCCAAGACGGCAGCAAAAGCAACAACAGCAGCAGCAACATCAGCAGCAGCAGCAGATGCTGCTCTTCCCTTTGGCTTTGGCTTTGGCTTTCCTTGGGTTACTTTCTTAATTAATTCGGTGTGGCTGGGGGGCTTTGTCTCCTGCTGAGCATCACTTCAATTAAGCCACTTCACCCTGGTGTTGCTTATTGCACGTGCAATATGTGCCATGTGCCATGTGCAACATGCAGCATACAGCATGCAGCATGCAACATTCAGGCATCCCACATCCCACAACCCACACGTTGAGCTGCGACGCTTTGCGTTGCCCTTTTCGACGGCCTCTACAAGTGTCAGGGGCTGATTATGATGAAGCATCTTGTCGTAAATAAACACGACAACGTTCCTTGCCGCCCTTTTGTTGATTAACCCCTTTTGTAATCCACCTCTGGATCTGGCTGCCACTTTTCTGCTGCCACTTATCTCGCTTCCTGCCGCCTCCTTCTGGCGTTTCGTGTGGTTTTGCATGTGGCTGGGCCCAAAGTTGACTTGGACTGTGTGGCATCTCATCTCCACAGCCAGCCCTTGTGGTTTTTAATTATTTCAAGTTTCAGCCTCGGGACTCGGGCCTCGGGCCTCTGCGTTCGCCCCTAGCAACTGTACTTGCCGCCGTAGTTGCTGTAGTCGCTTAGGTTCATTTAATTAAGTTATGAGCTCAGTGCTTCAATTTGTATCCATTAAAAAAACAGCCGAAAAACAAGAAACAAAAAGTTAAATCAAACAAAATAGCAGCAGCAGCTCTTGGCAAACGCACTTTGCCATTTATGGCTCTCGGTGTCAGTCGGTCAGCCGGACTGAATACAATTCACAGACCGAACTGGCTCATTCATTATCTCATTTCCGCCTGAATAAGCAAAAACTTTATACTACGGATACTAAATATAAACACACTCGGAGCCCACACGCACACCCTCGCGCTCGTACATAGGTACACACCAATGTACACACAGAGACAGTTGAAAATTTAATAATAATGAAAATTGCAAGCGACAGTGAGAAATTCAATTAGCTTGAGCTCTGCCAAACACTTGCCAAGCGCACGAGAAGGAGACACAAAGAGCCGTAGAAAGAGAGAGGGGTATGGTGGGGAGTGAGTGAGAGAGAGGGCGATAGAGTGTGTGTCGCGTCATGGCATAATTTAATTTGTACACTTGCTCATCCATTCAAGCCGGCAAGTATTCATTCAGCCATTCATTGCGCTCATTGTATCAAACGTATAAAAATACAAATACAAAACAGAAACAAATTGAAATACAAGTCCCTGTTTGCGTATGTGTATGTGCGAGTATCTATGTGAGAAAGTGGGTAAGTCAACAAGGAACTTATTCATTTGGAGAGCTTCGCACTTTCCGAGGGCTTAAATTGGAAACCCTCATAAAGTTTTTCTGTGAGTACTTTAAATTACCCTTCACCTGTTGAAAGCAGTTCGTCCTGTTAGTAGTTCATAACTATTTATAGGATAGGACTCTTTGTTGTCACTATAACTTAAAGTTCAAATACTGATGTACGGCAAATTGAAGACATTCGCAGGCTTCTCCACCGACCCGATGTCTGGCGTTGAGAAACCGAGGCCGAGAAACCAATAGCAATTTATTAATAATCCCGGCCAGTGGTAGTGGTAATGGTAGTTCATAGCAAAGCAGTCGCCGTCCGAGTAATTATACTCGAGTGGAATTAAAGAAATTGCCAGTAATTATTATTTGTCATTAGTGGGATGCGATGGAGCTGCACGATTTTCAATTTCGACCAGGGACTCGCCGAACGAATGGCCCTTCGGCGCAAGCATCAAAAAATGCACGAGAAACAATTAATTTGTAGGAATTAATAAAGGAGCGAACCCGCAGAGGGATAAACCAGAGCACGAATCCCACTGGTCAGGGAGTCGCACAAGCATCAGCAGCAGCAGCAGCAGCAATCGTTGCATTCGCGGCAGCAACATCGCGAGCAATGTTGATTGCAGCCAGCGATTATTAACATTGAGCATTGGGGCTTGCCCCATCAATATGCAAGACCCACTGCGTGCGATGGGCAGCAGCAACAACAACAACTGCAACATCAACAACTGCAACAACATCAACAACAACAACTACAAATTGACACTTGAGTGAAGACGATGGACCGATGACGATGGCGATTGCGAGCCAAGGAGACGGCGTCAAATCGATTTGCACAACAACAAAACATGGCGCGATAAGCGCGGCAATGGGACAAGAACGTAACTTGATGATGCCAAGTAGCAACAACAGCCACAGCAGCAACAACAGCAACACTGCCGCAACAGCAGCAGCAACAACAATGGCGTTGGCAACCGCAATGTTGCTGCCGCTCCTTGTAATGTTGCCGGCAGTACTGCCAGCAACCGAATAGCTTGATCAATGAAAAAAGGCTGAACGAAAGTATAATTTAAAAAATAAGTGCTTTAATAATAAAAATAAATAATATTTAAAGAAACAAGCTCCTGTTGATACACTAATATTGCTATTCTGTTGAGATCAGGATATATATATCAATATAATATTATAATTCACTAATGAAAAAGGCACAGGCATTACATAAGCCCAACTTATGAGTATTCTTAAATACGGTACAAAGAATTAAGTTATTTAGCAATACTGCTAAAAAAAATCTAAAGCCGAGTATTTTTTCGGAAAAAGAAAAAGGCCAAATTGTCAGCACTGGTTGAGTGATGCCCCGGCTTCTGCCAAGCGATTTGTCGTTTGCCTTTGATAATGCTGCTGCTGATGATGTTGTTGCTCTTGCCGGCGCAACTGTACTGTGAAATGCGCTTATGCAATGAACAGGGACAGCAGCGCCGGAGTTTCCTCTTCGCGCAGGGAAAATACTTTGTGCAAATCGAATTACCAAGTTATAACATCCACTTGGCCAGAAGGGTAGAACAAAGCCAAAGCCCGGTTGTAAAAAAAATACAAAAAAAATATAAAATAAAGAAAAAAACTGGAGGGAACCGGGGGAACCGGAGTGGCGAAGAGGAGGAGCGAGCGGGTGCAATGGCTATCCGATTGCCAGTCATCTTCCATCCCCCGTACCACCCCTTCCCCGCCTCAGTTA
>JAJJHY010010898.1:3490087-3511336 GCA_021224005.1 Drosophila setifemur
AACCAGAGAGTGCCATCTCTCTCTGGGTATCCAACTCGCCATCTCTTTTTGCCAGTGCTATTAAATTTCGCCAGAGCTGCGGCTGTCGAACACCCCCTTCTCCGACCCACCCCGCTGAAAGACCCATCACCCAAAAAAAAAAAGACACTCGTTATGCGTTATAGGATTTGACAGTTGCTTAATTTTTCTATATCACTGGATTCTCCGCATATTTCCGCCTTTGCAATTGGTCCTTCGGGGGCAGATTGCTTCCTCCTCGAGCTCATCAGTATCCAATGGCCACGTGTTGACTGTCAGTCTGAACGCACAAGAACACAGTTGAGCCCATCAAGATACTCAGATACAGATACATTTCGGTCGGGCTATTTGCTTAGGAAGCAAAGAGCTGCAGCTCCGAAGCTTCACTCTCCTGCCATTTGCCGCAAAACTGCAAATTGCATTTGCCGCGCACATTTAGCTGTCAATGCCAGAAGCTTGAGTGAAGCTATTAGTTTTTCTACTTCCACTTCTACTTCTGCTGCCGCTGCGCTTTGCTTTTCCGGCTTCCCTCCATTTGGCCAGCTCTTTTTGCAGGACTATGACTGTACTCCATGTGCGGCTGCTGCAATTTGTTTGAACTGCACTCGCTCAACTCTTTGGGTGCTCGGGTGTTCGGGTGTTGTTTGCCCTGCTGCATCAGCATCATTATCAGTTGAAGATGCCGGCAACACCGCAGATGCAGTTCATCAATATGTCGCTCCGCCCACAGTCTCCCAATACTCTTGCTTACTCCTCCTGTTCCCCCATCACTTCCCACCCGAAGCTCTCCTGGGTACATAATCAACAGCTCGCAGGGATCTGGGAACTAAGAGCTTGGTGTTTGCTCTACCAAAGTTAAATGTACTCGAAGAAATCCTAGACAATAATTAACTAGTTTCCTCTTGTCATCCCAAGCGATGGTCTAACAAAATAAATAAAGAGTTTATTTAATCAAGATTTTCCAATAATTTATAAGTACAAATGAGTTTTGTTTACCAACTTCATTTAAAAGCAATGTGACTCATCAAACTCGTTAACTCACTCTGCCAGCATTGAAAATATCGTTTTAAGATTCAGCATCTTTTTATGGCTATGGGTTTATGACCTTTTAAATTTGCTCAACGACTTTGCCTTGGCATTTGCATTGGATTATGAATGTAAGCTGCAATAAAGTGAATATCACACTATTCCCACTTATCTTGATTATTTCTTTGTTGGTTAATTCGACGGACTTCAAGTTTTTCTCGGTGTATGCCGGCCTCCAAAGCGGTGGTTCGTTCTTGCCACGCAATGCAACTTGACTCAGCTCGGTTCAATTTAGTTTGGTCGGGTTTGGTTTTCAATACGTTTCGTTTCGAATTAAGTTATTTCCAAGCTGAATGCAATTTGCTGTCCCTTTTTGCTTTGGCACTTCGCCCAGCACTTAAGGCCAGAACAGGACTTGGCCAGGATCAGCCCGAATGGTTGCTGCGTCATCAGCATCCCCATCCACATCTCCGTCCTCATCCACATCCACAGTCACGACCCGAGCTTAATCATCAATGCAGGGTAAAAATAAGAGAGAGTGCGCTGCACTTTTACCTCGCGCCCCGCCACATTCCATTTGCATTTGACATAGCACTCTCTGTAGCTCTCTATAGGTGGGGTAAAAAATAGTGAAATAAACCCCAACGCCACTTTAAATAATGATTTGTTCCAGCGTCTTGTAGCCCCATCATCCGTTCTCATCCGATGTCTCCTTTTTTTGCTCTCGTTACAGGTAATTAGAGATGCCAGTCAGCCAGACATCGCCAGCTTTGGCACGCTTCACTGCCACTTATTCCGGTGGGCAGTGGGCGTGGCCCTAATTAACAAATTGTCTGCCATTAATTAGTAAGTAATAAAATGGTGGGAGTCGATCTGGCAGTCGAGTCGGCAACCTGCACTGCTGAATGCATTTGGAAAATGTGCTAATTTGGCAGTCAAGTCGAGGCGCTGAATATCACAAAAGCGGGAAAGCGAGGGAAAATTAATGTGCACGAATCTTAGCTGAAGGGAAAAATCACTTCTCGGGGTAGCCAAAAATCTGTTTAAACTCCGCTGCATATGAACTATTCGAAAACCTAGTAATCCTTATTGTTAAGCGCATCTCCCGGATTTACTATCCCCAAATCCATGCCGCATATCCCAATCCATGGCGCTTGTAATTATCTCGCACACATGCAGGGACAGAGAGCAGGGAAAAATGCAATTAATTAAAAATAATAAGCGCTCGGGACAATGAGTCGGAAAAGCGAAAGTTAAAGCACTTGAAGCAGCCCTCGGGAAAGTAAGTTGGAAACTCCAACTCCAACTCCGCCGCTGGTCAGTTCAGGGAGCTGAGTGCTCTCCACTACATTCAATTGAGCTCCAATTTGTTTCGTTCTTCTTGCTTCTGCGGCTTTGTTTGCTAATTTCTCGGCAACTTTGTTGAGTGTTGGCCAGCGGCTATTTCTCATCTCGGCAGCTGTCTCTTCGTGGGTTTCTTGCACCCTTCCTTTCCCGCAGTTTTCCGCAGTTTCCCGTTGCCAGTGCAACTATTTTCTAATAAAAGTTGTCAATTAATTTACTGTGGGCAGCAGCAGAGAATTCTTTGCAACTGTCTGGGAGGGAGGGCAACTGTAGAGCTCGAACACTGGTTGGGGTTGTATTGGCAAAATATTTATGAACCGATCATCCAGACGACGCTCCATTGTGCCGTAGTATCTCCCTCCCCTCGCCACAATCCTCGCCTGAAACCCCTTTTTTTACGTTACGCTCAATGAACAATGGGTAGAGAGTCTGAGGCTTGGGCGATGTTTTTAATCAAAAACCGCAGTCCATAACTTGGAGGCGCAGCAGAAGCGGTGGCAACTGCTGCAACCGCTGCAGCAGCTGCAGCTGCGGCACAAAGACTGCACTTTAGAAAGATGGCAGAACGCAAATGGTGCTAAAACAATGCATAAACCAGAAAGGAAGGCTAGCTTCGAGTCCGAAGCTTAGAATACCCTTGCAGACCAGTTTCCATCGAACCTTTCGATCGATTCAAAATGGCAGTTGTTGGATATAGTGGTCCGATTTTGATACGACTTTCAGGATAGGTTAACATGGCAGCTATGTGATGTAGTGTTGCGATTTCAGCCGTTCCGACTTATATACTACCTACAACAGAAAAAAGGATTGGTGCAGCCAGGCGGACAGACGGACAGACGGACAAACATGACTAGAACGACTCGGCTGGTGATACTGATCAAGATAATATATACTTTTTGGGGTCGTAGATTTCTGCTTCACTGCGTTGCAAGCTTTTGGTCAAAATTATAATACCCTCAGCAAGGGTATAAAAAGGGAACCGCAAATCAACAGAAGGTAGAGGCAGAAGGACATTGAAACAACAAAAATAAAATACAAAAAAACGTATTCCTATCAGAGGCGCAAGAGATATTTGTGAGACAAATTAAAGGATTTACTTAAAGTAAATAGAGTATTTAAAATTAAATAGCAGACAAACAAACTCTTAAGAAACTTTTCTATGACAAAACGTAAAAAAAAGTAAATGAAATTTCGAAAATAATTTTAACAAAAGCTTGCCAAACGAAAAAAAAATGTAGGGTTAACTTCAGTTGAATCGAAATATTTTATTCTTGGTTTTTCCCTTCCAGTTTTTTCTCCATGTGAAGGGGGGGCGCCCACCAACAACAGCACCCCCGTCCACATCGGCGCCCATGTTCTGCTCCAGAGCACAGCGACAAATGCGAGAGTGTGCGTTTGTGTGCGAGTGTCTGGTTAACATGGGAATCAATCTTTGAACAGAGCTATATTAAATTTCGAACATTTCCGCAATTTCACAGGCAGTCAACCAAGAATATGCCAGATAGAGGGCCGGGGCGGTGGACCGGGCTGGTCTGGGGCCTCGACTTAAAGTCTGAGAGGCCAGGGAACCACTTTTGTTGGCATTTGTTTGACAGCACTCGCAAGTATTTAATTTAATGTTTATTGATCTGTTTGATGTCGGCATTGATACTCAAATTTAACTACATTTCTACCGATTTATTTGCCAAGTGTCGGCGTTTACAAATCGTCGGCTTGTTGTTTAATTAACTGCCATTTGCATTGGCCACTTGAGGCGCATGCACACCGAATATAGAATGCAGATTGCAGATGGCAGATTGCGAATTGCCAGGGGAATGTGGCCAAGTCAATCAATCGTCCTGTAAATATATTGTAATTGCATCAAAAAAGCAGCAAATTAAACGCCGGCCAGCGATAGTTGGGCATAAATTACGCATACGCGTCGTGGGCCAGAGCAGCAGCAACAGCAAATCTCTCACAGCGGAATTTAAAATGCAAATAAATTCATTAAAAACAATCGTCAGATAAAAGCAAGCAAAGCGAAAAAAAAGCGAAACGGAGCAAACAAGTGGAGGACCGGGAGAAGGAAACCAATTCAAGTGGATTGTTGCCGTGCCATTGTTATTGTTGTTGCTGCTGCTGCTGCTGGTGTTGGACATATGTTGTTGTTGTTGTTGCTGTTGTTGCACTTATCTACCATTTGGTATTGTGCTAGTTAATAAATCTTCATGTAAAACACAAAGCGCTCCACTGGCAAAGGGAGACAGAAAGCGTTGGTGTCTGCTATTTTATCTAACTTTCATTAGAACAACAATAATAGCAACCGCAGCAACACAGCAGTAGCAACAACAGCAACAACAGCAACAACAACAACAAACTTGCATGGCATTCATTGCTCAGCGTTCATTGAACTGCCGGCAAACTGCAGTGGCAAAAGCACAAAGCAAAAGCAGAAAGCACAAAGCAATAGCAAAAAGGCAAACTCAAATAGGAAGCGCATGTGCGAGCTATGTGTTTTGATACCCTATCAGAGGGTATTCTTACTGTGACAGTAAGCTACTTGCGATTTATTAAGTTACAAAATGGTTTAGATATGGGTATCCGTCTAATTTAAATTCTTTAGCTCAAGATCTTTCTTGATCTCCAATATATACTAAAGAGGATTGCAAAGCTTAAAGAGTATTACAAGTTCGTCTTAACTGAGCTATATATATATATACAAGTATTTCTGCGCACTTGGTTCGCTTTTTTTTCCCCATCATCTGTGTGTTGTCTCCCCGCTTGTTATTGCTTGTTGTAAATGCCATTAAATGCTTGCTCGCGCCTTCGCATCCGCCCCATCTCTTTCTAGAGAGAGACAGCTGCCGCTTCTTGGGTGTAAAAACATTTCACAGTTTCATTCATAAAATTGTTGACAAGCGTTGCAGCGGCACTGCAGCCTCGTGCAATTTAATGAGATTTCGCAATTAGACAAAAGACCCGCTCGAAAATAAGCAAATCGAATTTGCTCTTCGGTATTTGGGTTTCTAGTTTAGCGTCGGTTTGTGTGTATTTGCACTGCAGCTAACGTGTTTTCAGTCGCTTATGCAATGCCGCAAACCCGTTTTTTTTTGCGTTTCCACGATAACTAAATGAGTGCTAGTATTGTGTTTTTTTCTTTGTTTTTGGTCCAAAATATCTAAAAATAAACAACATAATTTTTACGTCGTTTGGACGCATGTATGATTTGTTTTCCCGCTTCTCTTTTTGTTTGCCTCTGCTCGGCGAGCGGAAGTCACAATTTCAGTTTCATTTTTATCTTCGTCGTTGCCGCATATTTGCATGCCGCATATTTTGCCATGCAGTTTGTTTTTGCATTTTATTTGGTACTTTTGAGGAGCGGATGCAAGCGCATTCCGAAAAGTTGAACTAATTTATGCCATTCTATTGCCTGGCCAGCGCAACTGGGCTAATAGAAAGTCGCCTGAAGTTTAGAAAGTTCCCTTGGTCATTTTACACCGCTCTTTTTTCCCGCGGACAGAACGAACAGTCGCCGGTTTTCGCACGCCCGCAGCGAGGAAAAGTTAGTTTCCCAGCGGCGGTTATCATATATCAAAAAAAGTGAGCGAGAAGGGGGTGGAGTGGGTTGTGGAAAGAGAAGGGAACGATGGATGATAAAATTGTATATATTTCCGATTTATTTTGATACAGAAATTCTACACTGCTTTCTTAAATTAAATTTTTTAAATTTGTGTAAAACTGTGACTGAAATCGACTTAAACATATTAAATAATTTGTATATTGAATTCTTGGCATTCGGAATTTTAGTAAATAATATATATTAATTTCAAATTCCATGATCACTCTAAAAGCTGCCAAATAATTTTTCTATATTCCAAAATGAATCAATTCACTTTTCAAACAAAGCCAACAAAAATCAGAGAACGCTTGGGAGGATGTCCATTAAGCATACGTAGTGTGTGCGCCTCTGAACGATCGTCTTGCCAATTAACTTGGCGGCGTTCGCATCAGTCCATTGAGTCATCAGGGGAGAAATCTGAACAAAAAATCTGAAAAAGAATAAGAGCCACATGGCCACATTGCGGAAGACCAAGTGGCGGAGCCAAAAAGTGGGCGCTTGCCGTTGGTGGGGGGCGTGGCATGTCGCGGGGCACACGGCCAGACACGCGTCTCAGATGTTTTATGCTCATTGCACAGGTAAATGGCTGAAACGAGGCGACAGAGTCCAACGGCGAACTCCGGACTGCAGTGGACCATTGTTTGTGGCCCAACCACTCACACATATGCACACATGTTGCAGTGTGCCACATTCAGCGGGAAGAGGCCACAGCAACAGCAAAAGCACAGAAACAGCAACAGCAACAATGGGCCACAAATATTTGCCAACGTGACCGTGAACTGGCATAATGTGACACGCGATGCTCATGCCGCGACACGTGCCGCTGGCCTCACTCCTTTCATTCCTTATTTTTCTACATTTTTTTCTTGCAACACCCCCCTCCCCTAGCCAACTCTTCACTTTTCGTGGAGATTTGTTAAAGGATTTGCACGCATTTGTCCGCAGCTGGCGCCCTCAGTTCGGTTCTCTGACCGATGCAGCAATAAAATCAGCAATTAATATTTGAGTAACTCTTGGTGCCACACTCACGCACTTCCCGAATGGCCCTTGGCCGAGGCAATTTGTTTGCAAAATTTATGATGAAAGCCTTTCAATTTTCATAAATTCCGCCAGCCGAGGTAGTTGTAGAAGCCAAGGCAGAGGCACAAGCACGGACAAGCATCTAGCCCGGTAGTTGGCCTGGTCAGCACACAAAAGATCAACCGAGATTTACGCAGTTCGCTTGCAAAATTTATGAGTTCAGCTGAGGTTCTGGTCCTGTGTACACTGAGCAAAAAACAATATTCTATGGAGCTTAATTCAATATTTAACTAAAGCGTTTATAGAATGTAAACTACATGATGGGTTCGGATATTAGAATAAAGCTGAAATATAAATATGTGGCTTTAAAATTGTTCATTTTCTTGAGTACTTTTAACTAATTTCATTGTTAATATTATTACTTTAAACATAATAATATATATTTTTTTTTATTTTAAACTATTCCAACCATTTATGATAATAAGTTTTCTCTTAGTGCACTGACTTCCTCTGCATCTCGTTGTTGTTGTTGTTGATGACTATGTTACTTTTATCTGACCAGAAATTAACTTTTCGGTCTTAGGCCTGGCTTATGGCAAATGTTGTTTGCCATAAATTTGGCCGCAGAATGTGCTAATAACTGCGCTTGGCCGGCCTTTTCTTTTGGGCCGGGTTCAAAAGAAAACGAAAACAAAACAAAGAAACACTGTTGAGGAAGTGGAAACCGTTGAAGTTTGTCTGCTTAGTTATGGCTTGCGATGGTTTTCGGCCGAGGCCTGGGAAAGTATCTTAACCCCTCTCTTAACGCTCTAATTGGGATTTGCACTATCTGAGTACGACAATGCAATGAATCTAGCAATCAAACCATTTTCACACGTTTAAGCCCATTTTAAATGCATCTATTTATATTCATGACAATTCGCTTTGTTATTTGTTATTGTTGCCGATTTCATTTCGAATTCCCCGAATAGCGCCATAAATGCATAAAATATTTTTTTACCCTGGAATAAGTGAGTGGTTGGCTATATTCGTTCGAGGCTTGGAGACTACATAAAACAAATTCTTTAGGTGTATAGAACACCGTCGTGTTTGAATTATGTGGCATTGTTTATTTGAGTTTCGGCAAACATCAAATTCTAATGGGTATCTTTCAGCTCGGTTCGTCGCCTTTCAAGCAATTTGTACTTGCTCGTAAATACATTTTACGGTTAAGTGTTTCAACTCAATTTATTCATATTTGTTGCGGTTACTATTGCTGTTTGTTCATTATAGGAATTACTAACCAGTTTGGAATGCAAGAGAGTCGGCGGGCAAAAAAAAAAAAATGTAATTTGTTTTGTTGTTTGAATAAACATTCCTGATACTGGTATGGCTTATTGTTCTGTCCCATGTGAGTTCGAGTGGGCGTGCCGGTTTTTATTTAACCAGCCGGCTCAGAGCTGAAGTTGAGCTGCCCCGCTCTTAGCGTTCTGGCCAATCTGTGGCTGTTGGCTTGAATGTCAGAGCTACGTGCCAAGTATGTGTCATGTGCTTAATGGAGAGCCAAGTTTGTGCGACTGACTGACTAACTGCAGTCAAGATCTGGCAATCGAGCCTGCTGTTTGCTGCGCACAATTTATTATAGAATTAACCTTCAACTTTCAAATGTGATGGTGCAGCTGCCTCAGCTTTATTTCGGACAACTAACAACAAACAACAAACAGCGAACAGCGAACAACGAACAACCAAAAACGTGCATTTAATAGACCTTGACTTAACAACAACAATGGGCGCCGAGAGAAAAACAAAATTGTGAGAAAAACTCGTTGCAGTCTTTGCAGTTCATTGACACAATTTTCATGTTTTCAACTTTTATTAAACAAGTTATGGCCGGCGGCTGTGCGGAGGGGGAAAAAAACGGCGAAAAAGCCAGAGACACCGCAATACTTTTTTGCCCGCTCGCAAAATATTGGCCAAACATTTATATTTGCCGGGCAGTGAGAACTTCCACTCGGCCGGCGTGTGTGTCCAATCTCTTGCACATATTACACAATTTTGTCGATTGTTTATGTAGGCGCCAGGAAAGGAGAGAGAAAAGAGGAGCCGACACGAACCTGGCCATGATTTATGGCATTTTACAGAGTACTTTAGCATTTTCACAGTCCATTTGGCTAATTGCTGGCAGTTTGGGCCGCTGCCGCTGTTGGCTCATATGCAAACGAATTTGTATAAAAGCTTCGGCTTAATGCCATTTTTTACTCTTCAGGGGCCCCCACTTGAGTTGATCCATGCCAGTGGGCCCGAGCATTCCCAGCGACTGCTTATTTTCACATTGTGAGCTGATTTCGAACCGAATTATGGGCTTAACATGGACACTCACGACATAATGCGGACAAATCCCTCAATGTGAAACAAAACAGACGGATAGAATCGGTCGGAGCCCACAAACTGGCCGTGAAAACCCCTGGCCACATATGTGTATCATCCATATAATGGACATATGTTCATATATACTCGTATAGTATAGGATGAATGGATGAGTCGCTATCGTCTCCAGTTCTGGCTTTGTTCAAGTGGACTCTGCTCTTGTCTGCTGGCCCGCCTCCGCCTCCGTCTCCGTCTCCGACTCCGACTCCGAGTTCGGCTCCCTGGCATTTTAATTATAGGCCAAGCCTGGAAAAGCTGTCCCTGGTAACAACAGCGGCTCCCTGCCCTGACATTTATGATTGTTGCCAGTCAGCCAACTTCTGAGTAGTCCACCGTCCACCTGTAGTATAGTGCGACTGACAACAATGGTCTGGAGGTCGGATTAGGGAGAAGGTTGTGGTGGGGGGAGTTAATTAATATGACAGGGCATGAAATCAAAAGCAAAAGCAAAGCCAGAGGCAAAAAATTGCCGAGTATTTAATGATGATGTTGTGTGTCCTGGCCCATAATTAGCCAATTAAACTTGGCTTCCCGTCTTCACCCAGCCACCTCCAGCCAACAACCACCCAGAGATTCGCTTTCGTTTGATGTATGCAAATGACTTTTGATGTCATTGAGCCTTTGGCACAGTTTCGGTGTCTCGGCTGTCAGTCGGTCGGTCGGTCGGTCGGTTGGCTGCATTTCTGCTCCAGTAAACAAGTTAGGCAGAACACGAGTTCTCAGCGACACTTGAAAGGGAAACGCCGCCCATGGAATTTGTTATTTTTGTGTTTTATTTTTTATTACATCGATGGGACAGTTCCGAGATTTACGATGTGTGACAATGAATGATTCTTGTCTCATTTCGGTGTGATGTAAGTTACGAGCTGCGTGCCCTGGGATTGATGGCCGCACAAATTTCAATTGGCAGCAAATTCTTTGGGAATTGTTTTCGGTTTTGCGGTGCGCATATATACATATATATTTTACCTTATTCGGGGCTTGACCACATTCCATATGCGAACTCCTTTTCTTGTGGCCGAATCCGATTCCGATTCGTTTGACACTTTAAGCGGGATAATAAATTTTATTGTATTTTCAGTGAAGCGCGCGTGCCAAAGCGATAACCGTGAGCTCATTATCTCATTCGCTATATATCCAGGCTGTGCTATGGCTGTTTCTATAGCTTCAAAAGAGGCTTGGCTCCCCTCAAATCTCATTTGGCTTTAATTTACTTAAATCCTGAGTTTGAGACTGCGGCTGATGCCGAAGCTGATGCAATGGATGAGAGGCTGTGGCACACCTTTCCGTGTTGGCAAACTCACCTTTTCGGCGCTCCTCCCCACTAAGCCCGGGATATTATACTCGTATTTTGGGGCAAATGTGGCAACCAGGCAGCCGGGGCAGCCGGGGCAGAGAAGTCAGCTCTAAATCAACAAGGAGAGGCAGCAGCCGAAAGTCGATATGAGCGAATGTGACACCACCGACCCTGGGCCCAGGGGTTTTTGGGGGTTTGAAGGTTGACAGAGCGAAAGGAGAATCCAAACCACGCGCCCAACCCTAATTGCCAGCCCGAAATAAGGCGAAGGGCCAAGGTGCGATCACGTGTGAGGAGGTTTTTAGTCTGAAGATGCTCAGATTGCGTATGTCGGGCACTTCAAAGGGGTTTTCCTGGGTTGCCCACCCCATCCCCTAGACACCCCTTGACACCCATCCCCAACTCGGCAACTAATGATAGACAAAAGGGCTGCTGCAGGAGCCCAAACAAGTGGTGTTGGCTTTGGCCGGAGGCAAGTGCGCTTGCCATATGGGATTAAAATTACCAAAGGGCCAACAGCGAGTCCTTCGTCCTCAGCCGAACTACTCGCACAGGGTGGCTGCTGGTTGGCAGACAAAGCTGCTTAATGATAGCGAAGAACCCCGGGCTGGGCTTCCTCTTCACCGGCTTTGGTTTTGGATTTGCCTTTGGCTTCTCCTGTCGCCCGATGCCATGTTCAAAATCATTAAAATGGATTTTTCGCCAAACTAACCAAGCACAAGGACCTCAACTCCACTCCACTTGCCACTTTCCACTTTCATTTTAGCTGGTAAAGCCAATTTATGAAATGCTTCTAACAATGGGGAGACGGCTTATAAGAAGTTCCTCCGGCGGTAAATAATTCCACGTCCGTGCCAGAGTTTCAGTCTCTCAAAATGTAATTTGATTTCGTGATTGTGTCTAACTTGTTTTTAAATAATATGATGGTTTTAAATGCAAATGCAAAGTTTTGTGCTAAATTATTTATTTGAATAGAAACATTGGTTTGACCCAACAAGCGTTTCCGTTCAAACCATTTTAATTAAGTATGCTAAATTAAAAACATACACATTTTTTTTATTCCTCGAACTCCACTCTTCAATTCATAAATGATGCAATTCAAATATTTGCAATAATTGCATCAATGACAGCACTTTGCTTGTGGGAAGCGACGATTATCAGGGGATACTCGGACATTTGTTTGTGTTTAAATTCGATGGCATTGATATTGGAAATTGAATCAGGATTTGACATTTGATTGATGCAGCCTCCTGACCCCACGGGCTGCAATTAGTTGCTAATTCATTTTCCGGACAAATTGCGTGCGGTGAAATTTGATTTAGTTTATTATTGTTTTTTTAGTGCCCTGCTGCAGATGGCCAAAGTTGTCTAATTGTTGTTATTATTGTGCTGGCCATTTAATGTTTAATGGGGCAGCTAGCGAAATAAATAAATATCACCGCTAGGGAGGGAACTTTTATGGACCCATAAAGGAAACTTGGCCCAGAAAATTGTTGGAAGTAAATCAACGTTTGGCAGCTCTTGGCCCCCGGTTGCGACAAATTGCATGTTGATATATATATAAATATATATATATATATACTATGTGTAGTATGTATGAGGGGCAGCCAATCACGGAGTAATGCCCAAGTTTTACGATCATTTAAAGCGCCAAATAAAACGCTACCAAAATATCAGCCACCGCCGAAATCGCAGAAAGTTGCCAGCCAAGTTGAGCGTTAAAACTTGTCAATAGCTGCAGTTGTCGCCCTCTCTGTCCCACCCATAGCCCCTCTCTCTCTCTCACTCTCCCTCTTTCAGCTCAAGGCGGCACGTGAGCCATTTTGAACGGCAACATTTATTAGAGCACGCCACTGGAGCGCGCACTCACACACACAAACTGCAATGTAAATTTAGAAAATTGAAATGGCGCATTGCGTCCTGCACGTGTGTGAGTGTGTGAGTGTGTTGGTGTGCTAGTGTTCGGGCGCTGCGTATGTGTGCGTGCGCTTGAAGCATTCCCCAGAGCCAGCTTGTGGGTTGATCCATTGAAATGGGGGGCGTGGCCCAAATACAATCACACTAAAAGGTGTTACACCGCAAAATGCAAACGCTTTTATGACAGAGTCGCAAGGGCCCGGGCCCGGCTCCCACCTGAAGGCATTTCTTTTCCTTTAACTAGTGTCAAGTGTTACAATACTACGAGTGCCTTCCTGCACCCTCTGGAGCAGTCCCCCCTTGCCTTCTGCTGCGTTTCCAGAGGCCAACCTCTGAGGCAGGCCGCATTTTAAGAGTCATTCCAGGCTCGCCCCATTTGTCAGGCGCACACTCCTCTTTTATGGTCCATAAGGTGTGCATATATGTATGAGTACACCGGAATGCGAGTGAGAGTGTGTGCGTGTAAGTACTATGCGTGCTCAGCCCGCGCACTTTTAGTTTACAAGGAATACATGGGGCACAATTTGATTTTCCCAAGAAAACTATACAAAAACGAAAGCCCCAAAAATAGGAGGAGTAAGAAATGAAAACGAATTTGGGATACTCTTGGATATAAGTTTTTTCCTTTCTTTCAAAATGTTAGCTATTTAATGGATCTTTAATCTATTATAAAATGTTAAAATATAGAAATATATATTCATAATATATATATTTTCCATATTCAATACCAAATCACGTCATTAGAAATAAGAGAAATATGGAAAATATTAGCCATAGCATAGTCTTGAGAATCCAGATGACGCACTACAAAATGCTTCTTTAGCCGAACAAATCTTAAAGAGGATTAAAAGCTTTTCCCCCTAAATATATGTCCCCATTCAAATGTTTACTTTCTTCAGGTGCACAGGAAAAAATTCCATAAAATTGGCAATGCGGTTCAAAGAGTATGACAAAGAAGACAATTCCTGTTGGGGTCGTATAGTGAGCAGATTTTACGAGGCTGAGACTGAGACTGGGACTGGGACTGGGACAGACGGACGTGGACGGGGTAGACGCCCCTCCATAAGCCATTTCCAAAAATTATGTTTGCCGGCACAAATTATACGAGCATGCTGTCCGCCGAAGCCAAAGCCAAAGCCAAAGCCAAAGCCAATGCTCTGGGAGCACTTGCGCTCCAGTGCTTTCCGGGGCTCCGCAGCCACCATTTGGCATATTCAAATTGGCAACAAAGTTGCCCCGGCAGCAACATCAGTGGTAACAACAATAACGCTGCCTCCTTCAATATGCAATGCGTTCCGGTGCTGTCAAGTTTTGTGCTTGGACTCCCTTTTTGCTTAGAGTGTGTTTTTTCATAAAATTTGTATGCAATTTTATGAGTTTTTACTTTTTACATGCGTCGCGAAGCGCTGCGATGCGTTTGGCATTCGCGCTGCGTTTATTTCAGCGACGTGTTTACGCATAAGATTTTTTTTACTTTTTCCAGAGCAGTCGAGGGGTGGTGGAGCAGGGTTTGCGGGTGGTGGATGGGGGGCCCTCCTCACAGCATTAAGGTCGTAAAATTTACGTTTTCTGCGGTCGAGGGAGGCGAGAAAATGCTAGAGCAGCCACAAAACGGGGGCTGGGAGATTGGTGAAAGTGCAGACGGAAATTTTTAGCAAAATGTTTTAGGTGCTCTTAGTTTTACACTCACTCCGTTGCCGCAATGCTAAAGGTTGGCAACCCTTCTGAGCCATAAATAAACAGCAACCCCCGAGCTGGTCAATTGAGTAGGCCGGTGCTTGTGCTCGGTAATGGCCACGTTCTGCTCCCCTTTTCCCCTTTTGCTGTTAGTGGCATATAAACTGGGTTTTAATTTTCTAATTACACACGGCAAACAAATGAAAATTTATTTCGGGGTGCGGTGTTGTTTGCCCCTCAACCTCCTCCTCCTCCTTATGCAAAGCAAGAGTGAGTCTCACCTTTCCCGTTATCTCTGGGGGTGCGTGCAACAGAAGCAACTGCGGGGGTGCGGCACACACCCTCTGGCAGCTGCTACTGCCGCCCGGCACTGTTTTGCATGGCAAGGTAAGGGCTCAACAAAAAAAGCCGGCCAAAATTTATATGTATGGTATATTGTAATATTAAAATAAAACGCCGTGCAAACAAATCGTAAAATTTCACATATCCCCCGCAATTGAGTGAGTTTTTCCGAAAGTGGGGGGCTATGTTATGGCCGTTCCTGATGTGCGTTTTTAATTTAACATTTCCGTATTCGGGCAACCCCAAAATGCAGCTCTTTCGCAGGGTGGATCCCATCTGGGGCACAACTGTCTTGGCGTCTTCGGAGGACTTTGTCTTTTTTAGGCTCGTTGCCAGTTTTCATGAGGCTGTTATTTTATTTCTTTACGTTTGCCAATTTTATAGGATATCCCTCAGGGGGATGAAGTGTTCTGAAGATCCAGATAGTGCCGCACTTTCTAGATACTTTGGTGGAATGCAACAATAAATTGGGGCTTCTAAGCTACAGGGTATTTCCCGATCGGTTTGAATATGAAACTCGTTTCTTGTTATTTTTATACTCATACATGTTGGCAGTCATATTCCCGTCAGAGCCTGTTACTGCCGTATACGAGTCCTTTGGGAGGTTGAGCGGGCGTTGGCAATGCGTGACCTCCCCGCCCACCGCCCACCACCTTACACCCACACCAACACCCTCGCAGTTACACTTACACTTACAGTCCCCCCTTATACTTGTATGATTTTCTTTTCCACATACTTTTTCTTTTCTCTCTATGGCGTGCGCTTTTTCCTTTTCCTTTTATTTTTTATTTGCCTTTTTCCATGTTTTGCCATTTTTATTTTACGGTTAAGTAAAAACATACGACTCATAAGAGGGGCGAGGTAGAGGGGGAAGGGGGCAGGAGCGTGACCTTAGAGATTTGTATTTCGAATATTTTCATGTGCAAGTCCAGCCGGGGACTTAATTTATATGAGCCGCACTATAAACGGGGCCCCGAGCCCGGGCCGAAGCTAATTTAGTCATATTTTCATTTTTTCCCCGCTTTCCTTTTCCTGCTAGTTGCTTTTCTGCTGTGTGTGTGTTTTTTTTTTGGTTATTTTGTTATTTTTTGTTATTTTTTGTGTGTGCGGCATGCATCAGAGCGCACATTATGGCGGCGTCTCGCACTTTTCACGCTACACTGGGCACGTTCCCGTCCCTGCCACTTGCAGGATATATAGTTGTCCTTATTTTATTTGCATGTGTATCTGTCGGTGGGCCAGCGGTCCCTTGTGGCTCTCAATGCGACAAAGTAGACACATTGGGCCGAGGTGGGAGGATGGGGGCGAAGCGTCCAAAGTGAGTGCTCAGCTCTGGCTGACTTGGCCATAAAACACCAAGTCCTTTGGCCTTCAGTAATTTTCTTGTCCTCGGCCATAAATATATTGCTGTCAGTGGTAGTGCGCCCATTTTGGGTTTGTTGCCCAAACGTGATTTTATTAAAAAGTTGTAAATTCGCTATCCCCCGGGTCAGGGGAATGATTTTCCTGCCTCTTTGATGTTCCGCATGTGTATGTGCTGTGTGTGTTGTGTTGTGTGGTGTTGTGTGGTGTGGTGTGTGGTGGGTGTGTTTTCATTTCGTTTAGTCCTTCGACACTTTGGCAGCACTTGATGCGACGTCAAAGTGCAACTCATTAGAGTTGCCTGCTAGACATGATTAAGTGCAATGAAATGGGTAAATGATGCTCTTTCCTTACCCCAACCCTACCCCAGCTCCTCCAGCTCCTCTTCCCCTAGAACTCCACACACACACACACTCTCACGTCCCTGCACAAAAAAAAAGGAGACAAAGCAGCGGCGTGCTAAAGTGTCAACACAGCCCTAAAGTGTCATTGTGTGCGAGAGGGTAGAAATTGGGCTGGTGTGGCATGTGTGTGCGGAGGTGTCGCCTCCTTCGCCTGCTTATCTCCGCGCAGCTGTCAGATGCGTTGTAAGCGCAAGTGTCGCTCTCAAGTGCTGCGAAAAGCACTCAATTAAAAACATCAAATGCTTTTCCTTAGCTGCAAACACTCGAGCATCCCGCTTCAGGCGCAGATCAAGGATGAAATTAAGGAGCTGAGCGTTCCACAGAACATCGCCCACATTATCACTTAGACCCTTGCTATTTTTTTGCTGCTTGTTTCGACACACCACACGACTTTGGTAGACAATGAAATATCTGATAAACTGGCCAAAGAAAATAGACACAACATTAGGTTTCCCTTTTTAACAAGTTTGGATTTCAAAACTAATTTAGAAATATATAATAAATATCAAAAATAATAGTTCAGTTATTTAAAATGGATGACTTAAGCCATAGCACGATAATTTCTTTAAATACGTTTCTTTTTTTTTTGAATAAAAACTGATGACAAAGGTAAAGCTCCAGTTGGCATACCAAACCCGCTGATCGTGGTTGGTGTTTAACTTGCGGCGGTTACACTGCAGCCGCTAACTGGACGCACATGTTGGCCTTCCCCTTTATTTCACCCCTCCGTTCCTTTTCACTTGCAACTCCAACTCCACCTGCTGCCCAAAAACCAGGGCTAGTCCTGGTCCCGGCCACATACACGTTTCCTGGTCGGGTCGATTTCGCTGGTTGGCGGCGGTAAAATTGCTTGCGGTTAATTGTTTTTCACGCGAAAAACTTCAATAATGCAGATATTGGCTGGCAGCTAGCCAACTCCATCCACCCCTTGGCCGCTTTTTTGGATTCGAGTACCTTGCTGTCGGGGAAAGGTTGCAATTTATGATGTTGCATGCATTTTGCGCGTTATTTCGTTACAGCGCTTTGATGATAAACACGAAAAGCTGGCCAATCAAATCAAAAATGCCAAAAGGAGTGAAAGAGGATGGCAAGGAAATCCAATAAGCATTTTCATTTGTCAAGCGGCGACCAAGCGGCGTATACGCAATTTGTCGAGCATTTTGTTAGCCTTTTGCTCCACTCCGCACCGTTTTGTTGGAGTTCAGTTCAGTTCGGTTAAGTTTGGATCCGTTTGGCTCGCTTTGGCTGCAAATTCAATTTATTGTAAATATTTTTGCGCCAAAGGCAAAACTTGCAAATTAATTTTTTCGCTTGCCGCCCGCGGAAAATGCACAAGTGGCCAAGGAGCAAAGTGGAGCGGAGCGTTGAGGGGGGGCCGGGCGAAGAGCAAGAAAAACATACAAATAATAGAACAGAAAATAAAATAAAATCCAATAAAAAGGCAACAAGGAATCCGGCAGGAGTGAAGACGGAAAAAACTGCGCAACTTTATCACAACAAAGGAGGGGAAAGGAAAAGCAGGCACAGCTGTGAGCGAAAAAGGAAAACTCGAAGAAAACGAGCGCGAAAACGAAAACTCTATTACGGCCACAGTTGTTGCTCTTTATGTACGAATGTGTGTGTGTGTGTGTGTGTGTGTGTGTGTGTGTGAGGGGTGTCCTGCAGGCATTTCTGCTGCTCAAGTAATGAGAAACGCCAACAGGCACACGAGGGATAAAAAGACCAAACGAGGGGCGGTATTGGGGCGACATCCTTCGAGGTCCGTAAGTTCCTGCAATATTTATTAAAGTCGGAAATTATGAGGGCCGAGTGCAAATAAAGACGAGGATCGACCTCTCGACTCAATTACACCGCCAATGATGTGCGACGAGTCCTGGCGCTGGCGATGTCCATTTCGATGTCCTGCGTTTGTTTTTCTTTTGTTTTGGCTTTGGCTTCGGGTCGTGTTTTCTTTGGGGCCCTGCACTTTGATTGTTTTCCTGGTCTTTGTTTTTAGCGGCCCAGTAATCAAATCGAGAAACTAAAGGGGCAGGCATAAAATTCTGATTGTTTTCCCTTTTGCGCAAATTAATGGCCCGCAGGGCATTCAATTAGTCGAGCAATCTTCCACTTACTCCATTTCTATTTCCTCACATTTGCTGATGGAATTGTACACCGAAATATAAGGGAAAGGCAAGAAATATATTTTTAGTTAGGAAGCCTGACTCTAAAATAAATATCTAACAACTAATATATTTAAAATGAATACTCCCTTACCTCCCACTAAATGCGTTTCCTACTGTTTTTCGTTGCAGGTTCGTGGGCATATTTTTGATCCTAATAGCTTCACTCACTTGAAGCCCTGATAAGTGTGCTTTAAACAGTGCTCCATCGAGAGTCAATGTATTGTCCTGGCGGCTGGCTAAAATGCAAATTTCTTAGCCAAACAACAACATGTGCTGCTCCATCGTTCGTGGGGGAAATGCATTCATGGGCCACAAGGCACATTGGCCAAAGCAACCGAGCCAAAGCTGGCAAATAAACACAGCTCCCTGGGGCCGGAGGAGGAGCTGTTGGGTGTGGGAAGTGGGGAGTCTATGACTAAAGACAACAAACCACATGTCAGGCAGCTGGCAGCCAAACCCTTTCACGGGCACACGACTCGGAAAAAGCGGCGAAGGGGTGTGACCACCAGACCAGACCATCTGAAAACCATCCCGGCCCAGAGGCGCTCCCCAATCAACAATCGACGTCATCAACTGCAGGACTCGACTGCAGGAAGACGGGCAGAAGGACCGAAGACGAGGGAGGGCGGCCCAGAAAGAGACAGGACAACACGCGATACTGTGGTTTGTCATTGCTAGGATGACGACGTCATGATAGTGGCTCCAGAATATGGATGAGTCCGGGGTTCTGGCCCTCCGGCGCTGTTGGCTTAGAAAGTTCATTGTCTTGCTTACAAAATGGAAAGTGGTTGGGTGGGGGGCGTGTGCTTAAAGCTTACAACTGGGGGAATGGGGGAGGAATGGGAGGATTGGGGGGAAAGTGCAAATTGCATGCAAAAGCCTGCGCCTTGGCAAGTGCATTAGTTTTGAGCCTGCAGGCATATGGTCTGAACCCAGGACAGGAATCCTGCAGAAAACCCACCCACTGCAGTTGCCTAACCTCGTTTCCAGTGAAAAGAAGTTGAGGCTGCATTGTGTGCTGCCTGCAGACAATTGAATTTTAATTTGTATAACTTTAGTGCCAGACAGTCGGGGTTGCACCAGGCCCCTCGAACCACCTCTTAACGCCTCTGTTGCACCCTCCTCTTTTTTTTTTTAAAGCCCTTTTATTGAAGAGTTGCCGGCGGCCATGCAACGGAATATTTTACATATTTCATGCGACGCAAATGGAGCCGAGGGTCCTTCGGGGCCAGGCTTTTGCTTTTGCTTTTGCACTTCCATTTAATGGAGTCATGCATAGAGGCTCTTTAAGCGGCAGCAACTGCAGCGGCAGCGGCAGCGGCAACCTGCCACTAAATCCTTTTGGTTTTAGTTTATTGTTGTTGCCCGCCTAAGTCTGCAAAACAATTTGCAAATTGCTGGCCAAAAAATGGCGCCACAAAGCTCACCTGAAAGCCAACACCCCGCCGCCCGTGAACATGGTCCGTGGCCCGACGTTCGCCTCCCATCCGCCATCAATTCAAGAGCAATTACAAAAGACAAACGGAGCAAGGACCCGGCACACACTCACACCCTCTCCGAAACAGAGGTTGCACAACAACAATGGCACAACTTTAACGGCTGGTCGCCTTGATCATTATCAGGCAGGAGTCGTTGGCCAAGTGCACGAAGAGGAGCGGGACGAGGATGAGGATGAGGAGCAGCAGCGGGAACAGGGAGCAGGGAGGCAGGGTCCTGGACGAGGACGTGACTCTTAAGTGACTGCTGTGGTGGCGTTTTGTGGCCATGTTTTGGGGTGTCAAGCTCGACTGCACAAACACAATAACACCCAAAACCAGAAGATACCGAGAGTGTGAGCTAGATATATACAGAGGGACAGAGAGGGAGGAAAGAAGGAAAGAGAGGGAGGACATATGTGAATATGCAGGGCTATAAAATAAAAAAATTCTGGAAAAGTATTTCAAAATCGTTGATTTGCCACATCGAGAGAACATTATCCCAAAAATAATCGTTTTTAAATTATTTCCCATTTATGTATTTTCATATTTAAAAATAGATTTATAACTTACAACATAATTTTTTAAGTTCATTTTTGCTAAATTCCTCCTTAAAAATAAACTTTTTTTTTTCAAGAACCGAATTTTAAATTAAACATCAAATATTTAGTTTTTAAATTAACAATTGCTTTTTAAGAATAGTTTGTAGTTATTTTTTTAAGCTTAAGCCCAATTAAAAAGTGGCTGTTCGTATGCGACAAAGCAACAATATTGGCAACACCTGCCTCGTCACTCCCCCACAAAAAAAAGCGAAATACAGGAGGGAAAAACTCTGAAGAGAAGTGCAACGAAAAAAGCGGGAAAAGTTTAGTGCTTTTCATAAACTAGTTGACAAAGAGCAGCGGAGGGAAAAAGACGAAAACACAGGACCAGAGTTGAGCTTCCTTTTATTTTCGAATTTAGTGCCACTGCGGCCGTTGGCCCGTCTCTTATTATTACAGCTATTATTATTATTTTTTGGGCCCAGTGGTTCTTGTTGTTTTATGTTTTTTTGTTTTTTTTTTTTTGCTTTGTTGGTGCCACAGGAAACGTGCGACGTCATGTAGGCGCGCCAGTCAGACGCCTGAAAGTATGCCTCAGCGTTTAGTGGCAATATCAGCAAAAACACGCGACGAGGGAAAAACGCGAGTTCCGGGGG
>JAJJHY010010898.1:3511403-3540615 GCA_021224005.1 Drosophila setifemur
GCCGGTGCAAGGACTCGAGGCCTGGCGTCGTCGCCGAGCTTCCGTGTTGGCGCTGCCGTCGCTGCCATTGCATGTTGTCGCAGGCTTTTCATACCTTTTATTTTAGTTTTCGGCCAAGCCGTGCTTTGCTGGCCAAAGTAAACAAAAGAAAAGCGAATTTTTCGTTGGCCACAAAAAACTTTCGTTAACACGAGAAATTGCATGCAGGGGGAGGGGTGCGAAGGGGAGGGGAGCCGAAAGGAGGTGTGGATTGAGAGTGTCTCGGAGGGTGGCACTTTTTGGTTCTTCACTGTTTTGCTTTTAGTTGCCACTCGGCTGAAGGTTATTGTGGCAAATTAAGATTTTGCATGAAACTTTAAGCCGCTTAAAGATTAGACCATGCCAAGACAGCTCAGTGGCTGTGCCACATGGAGACTCCCTCGAAGTTTCTGCAGTAGATCTCCACTTTTTGGACCCCTCCTCCTTTTTCTGCTCAAGCCGAGCTGCAGCCTTCGCCCTTTTTATAATTATTATGCAAGCTGAATACGAAAACAGGAGGGAAACTGAATCATAGCGAAAATAACGAAGAGCTTAACACTCTATAAGAGCATTAAGCACATATGGGGATGGGATTTCAAAATACTTTTGGGGCAATGCTAATCCGCAAAACACTTGGAATGGAAAAGGAGAATTTTTGCTAATCTTCAAAGAGAGCATCTAAATTATACATTTCTACAGTGGCGCAACTCAAGCGTTTTAAATGCATTTCACCCAAATAAAAAAGAAAGATAATTGGTAAATTATAAGTATGTGCACTTTGCATGTGGCAGTGGAAAATTGGAAATAATCACTTTTTCCGCTTTTTTTTCCTAAGGGAAAACATCCTCTGGCTAGTGCTGAATAATTTTGTTTCCTCTTTTTTTTGGGTGAATTTTTTTGTATCTACCGCTTTTGTGGCCATCTCATTATCATTCCTTTCGGCTGGCGAGTCCTTTTAGGGCTTTCACCCCATGCCGTAACAGCTGCATAAATATTTTCTCTCAGCCAGTTGGCTTTTATTGGCCGACAGCTATCTCGTCCCGGCTTTATCTCAGCCTCGCTGTCTCTGCTGCAGAGATGGAAGTGCATTGGCCAATTGTAATTCAAGTCGCATAATTTTTCGGCTTATTAAATATGGTAATGCCGCATAGCCAAGCAAAACACCTGCCAACGACACAGTCGCAGTCATTTTGCCTATTTGTGTTAATAGTCAATGGCAGTTCACCGGGGAACTTGGCCGGCAGCGGATGCTCTAATGAGTCATGTGCCACACTCCGTCTGTCTCTGCCTCTGTCTCTGTCCCCCTCTCTTTCTGGCTCGTATAACCCTCTCGCTCACGCTCTCTGCCATATATGGAGCCGTCTGTGACTGCATGGCGTCAGAAATTCATTAAAGCCATGATTGTAATTTATTCTAATGGCATTTCAGTGTGCATTGCTCGTGCAAACGGACGGCCGAAAGGTTACGCAAGCCATCAGCCTGCCTCGCAAACATTTGGCCAAAAAGAACATTTTGCTGCCACTGCCGCACTGTGTGAAGTTGTTATGGCCACGTCCAGCATTCATTTTGATTGACGGCCCCCCGGCTCAGCTGCGCATAAGTTGCAAGCTTGCAGTTGAAACAGACAAAAAAAAAACCCAAAATAACAAAATTGGATAAAGAAAATGGATTAGGTATTCTTTAATAAATGATTTATAATTGAAATGGGATGAAATTGGATGAATAGGATGATATGATTTACAATTGAAATAGAATAAAATATTGTCTGCATTTTCAAAATCTTATTTTATATTTCATATAATTTGCACACAACAAGTTTCTATGATCAACCTGTATTGTTACAGATATTTTGTCATAATTTAAAATGGGATAAAGACAGCTTAGATATTCTTGATAAAATGATTTATAATTAAAATACGAAAGAAATGACTTGCTGGGTATATTTTGTATCCCAATTTAGACTGCCTTTTCATCCAGTTTCAATATCTTATTGGCAAACAACAAAAGATTTTATAATCGATATTTATTATTGTATAGATTAATTTTACAATTCTCAATAATTTTAAAAATGTCATCTACCATATTTGAATTTTGTAACCTAACATTTCTGGCATTGCTGGCATTTCGCGCAGTGTGCTTACATTTGGGGTCAAGCTAGCCGCCGGCCTGTTCTTTGTCATCATCATCTGCTGTACTCTCTGCTTAATTAGCGGTCTTGAGCTTTGACTTGGGAATTTCTCACGAGCTTGCAAATTGCGGATTCGAGCCTAAAAATAAACGCACACGCAGCCAAAACTGGTTACTGGCCGAGTGAACTGATTTATCAGCTATCTGTTTTTTTTTTTTATTTATTTGTGTTTTAAATTTTTGTTTTTGGTATTCTGTTACGCTGATAAATAAAAAAAAACAGCTTCGTGCCCGCCTGCTCATAGTAAATCGATTGCAAAGTTAATTCAATTTTATATATACAAAAGCGAATATATACATGCACGGATACCGATATATCGCTGCTGGCAATCCATTCAGCTGGAAGACAAGTTGCAGCAGTTTGTTTCCAGTTCAGAGTGGCTGGTGGCCAGTTTTCTGTTTTGGCGCGCTTCTTGAGGCCGAAACAAGTTTTTTGTTTATAAACAGATTTGGGCTTGTTGTTTTTGTCGTTGTTTTTGTCGTTGCTTTTGCTGGCTGTCAGTGTCCGTCGATCTGTTCGGTTTTCTTATAAACAAAGCCAACCGGCTGAATGTCGGACGCTTCGCAAACAAATGACATAATTTGATATTCAAATTCCAGCACAAACAAATTTTAATTTGAAAAGAAAACGAAATTGAATTTCAATTTTAACTACCTGCCTCCATTCGACAAACTGACAGAGTGCCAAACAGACAGCCGCCTCGCCTTCGAAATATGCTAATAACGCGAAATGTTTTTGTTGGCTGATATCATAATGGTATTCTTACCCATCTCGCTGCACTGGAAAAAGAATCTGAGATTTCTATCGGTATGGATGAATATCAATATAATTTGCATAACAACACGAACAATATTTGTGTAGTACGAAAATAAAATGACAAAATCTGAGATGACGCCACTAACTTGATTTAGTTCTGCTTCTTTTTTTCTCTCTGTGTGTGTGTGGCTGCGCTTTTGTGTGTTGGTTATATAACTCGGACGGCTTGGTATGCATATTATTTTTGATAAACTGGCAAACTAGTTTATGAATGGCTTTAACTGTTAGACAACAAAAAAAACGACTCTGGAGCTGATGTCATCGCCTTGTGGGATGAGCAAAGCAAAGTTGGCATTCTCCAGATTACTCCGAGTATACTGGTGATCGATTGCCTCGGATCACTTGGGGAACCTGCCCCCATTGAAAGTAAAATCGCAACGAACTACATGATTCACATATTTGCGCAGATAATAAACTCAGAGTCGGGGAGTGGGTTGTTTCCCCAGATAAAACCATGTTGCGACTCTTCTGGTTTGCTTGCTGATCGATTGGCTCAGATCACTATCGCTATCAATAAAGGTAGAACCAAAATTAAATGAACTTAAATGATTCACGAAGATAAAACACTTGGGAGCGGCAAGCTGATAGGCTGCCTACTCTGCTCCAGATTATTTATTTATATGGCTTCTGGCACACAATGAATCAGTTAATCGCTTTTTGCTTAGTTGAGATTGGGGCAGCAACACTTGAGGATGATTTCATTGTTTGATTGACTTCTTCAAGAGATCGGGCAAAGTATGTCTAAACCATTTTCTAGGGAAATATATACAATATAAACCAGACCTAAAGAGCTTTAACTGAAAGCAACACATTCCTTAATTAATTTCATTTTAACCGAACATATATAGTTTTGTAATATTTACGGGCCATGAGTTGCTTGATTTATTTTTAGACCTCCTCAACATGCTTATCTCTATAGTATGCTATAGCTTTTGTTTATTTTCCACATTAAACACTCCTTAAAAAAGCTGATGTACCCCTCAAGGTCTAGGGTATAAGTGCCGTTTGTTCCAAGAGAATGCCATCCGCTAATTAAATTTGCATTGGCTACGCGTGCGAGTAAATAATACTCCGAGTATCCAACAGCCAACTCGAGTGGAATAACATGTGTTTCTATATTCTGCGTGAGAATGTGACTGCCAGCAAATAAGTTGACTCACTGCCAGAGGCCTCCAATTGCTGGCTGCTTGGTTGATGATACTTTTTTGTTGTTGTTGTTCTAGGTTCTAGGTTCACACAGCAATTGAGAGCCAAGAGCCAAGAGCAGACAATTCCGATGACTAAATGTGGGAGACCGAACAGTTTGCCAGTTTGCTGGGGACTGCAATTGCACATGAGTCAGGGAAAAGTTCGTGGAAAACTTCTGACAAGACTCTACGATCGAAAGTTGTTGTTTCCAGCTCGCTGATGAGCGGAAGGGGGCCAATGAATGGAGCAATTGCAATTGAGTCAGCTGCCTTGGAATTCGCTTCGAAAGAACCAAAGAAAGAACGCAGAATTGTATACAATAATCTTCATGCAAATTAAAGACCGGCATTGTTTTTTTAGTGCTGCTCTGCCATTAAAGAAATAATAACAGAATCTGCAAAATTTCAACATTGCTTAATTATTTTTCTTAATTAAGCCAAAACATAAATGTGAGGGGGGCGGCTCGGAGCCTGGGCTGCCAGCAGCTGTATTAAAAATAAACACAAATTATGAACCACCCTCACACACAAACACTATGGCAATGGCAATAAGAGGCGTCAAGAAAATGTTTAATAGGCGCGATGAAATGAAACTTAAACAAAGAATTTTACATCCAGCCGCTGGCCAAACAGCAAACACATGTTCCACAGATACATAGATACAAGTGCAGGCATATATCTTCCCTTCTTCAACCTCCACTGAGGGAAACCGTCAACGGGCTCATCCAAATGCAACCGACGATGTACAATTGCGTGCGGATGCGTTTTTCCCGGTGCATCTTCGTGGCATATTCAGCTGCCGCCTGCATTTTCAGCGGAATTCAAGAGTTTTTGATTAATTGCAGCAATCTGGGGAGGAAACGCCCACCACGACAGCCCAGACATCCAACCCGTGCCCCGAGTTCGAGAAGAAGAAGCCCCCACTCATTACCACTCAATCTCTTAAGCATGCCTCTGCAGCGTGCCCCAAGAGCCTGTTTATTTGCGGGAAAAACAAGGCGCAAGGGGCAAAGGCGCTTTTTTCTGCCACATTTAGCGCTGGATTTGTGGCCCAAGGTCTTGCTGCGTTTCCTCCACTGCAATTTTGGTGTCATCGCCGCCTGCCATTTGTTGCTGGCAAAATTGCAACATAAATCTGAATTTCAGATCGCTCGCCCCCTTCCCGTGGCCGGAATTTATCTATTTTTCGGTCGGACAGAGTTCTCTGTTTGTTTATTGATGCTGTCCAATTAGGAGAATATTTGGCACACTTGACCGGCCAGCCGTGCTGGCAAATGGCAAACAAGCCTTTGGGTCTGAGCTAAATTGAAAACGATTCACATTCGCAATCTATCCATGTGTGAATGCATAAGTCCAGTGAAGCGAAGCCTGCTAAATTTGGGCAAGTAAATCTATGAAATATCTCTCCGGCCAAGTCATAAATACTGTCGGACAAGTAACTAATTAAGGCAGCGACAAAAGCAAACTCTTCTCCGCCGTCTTGGGCAAACACTAAAACAAAAGCAACAAAGCGGCCAACGAAAACAATGAAAAGTTTTCTTATTTTCTTCGGCTGTTTGCTAACCTTGAGGCGTGCTAATAGATGGTTATAGATATGGATTTATCCATATCGTATGGGTTTGCAATGGCAGATCGACAAATAGTTACCCTAATATCCGAGATGTACTCGTGCATACCAGCTTCCTTTACAAACTGCGAACCCAATCGAATATTTAATAAGTTATGAAAGTATGCCAATCAATATACCCTTGAGGAGAATAGGTATCTAAGGCTATGCAAACATCAACGAATACCTACTATATATATAAATTCTGGTTGGCTTTTGAACTCAAGTAGTTGAGACTCGGTTCGCTTGGATAGATGAGCCACAAAATGGCACTATTCCGCTGCTTCTTTTTCGCACAGTAAGTAAATAATTTGCGCTCTGCTCTGCGCTCTGCCGGATAAAGATATTCGACGGAGCCGAGCGAAATGTGCAAATTTATTTAGCCTTGATCATTCCCAAATTAAAGAGAGAGAAGTGACTGGGGCAGTGGCAGGGGCAAAGACCATTTATATGGCTTGGCACATGGCGGCATGTGGCATCGTCGGCATCATCGGCATCATCGTCATCATGTGGCTCAAGATGAAAGGAAGCCAACACATCGTGGATTTAAACTGATTAATCTGCATCTCTCAGATGCGAGCGAGCGAACAAGCACGAGAACTCGGGGCTGAACTTCAAAAGTATCTTATCTGCATCTTTGTCTGGGGCTCTGATGTCATTGGCAAATTCAATTTATCCAGTTCAAATGGAATTTATACTACTACTGGAGGCCGACGAAGCTCTGCACTCTTGCGTTTTTACTACCAATTTTTATGGTTTATGCATAGTTTACCCAACCAGGACCCCTCGTCCTCCTTCGACCCGGTTCTTTGTCTGTCACGGATTGCGGACTGCCAACTGGTTGCGACATTGTGACTCCGGCATGCTCATAAAAAGGTAATAAAATATTTGTTTACCTTGGTAATAGGAAGTGAAAAGCACTAGCACACACAAAGACCGCCTCACGCACACACACACACACACACACATTTGAATACATCGCATATGGTGGAACGAGGGATCGGGGGAACGGGGGATCGGAACATATTCCTTTGGCATGTCCTGGCCCATGTCCTCGGCTATATAGCCTTGAGTGGTTTAGTCGACTCGACAAGTTTTTGGGGCGGCAAATGTGGCAGGGATGAGGCGCGGAGAGGTCCTTCCCAGGCCGTATAACAACAAACAGAAAAAAAGAACGACGAGGGCACAAAAAAAAAAACAAGCCGGATAATCGCAAGAAATGGAGTCGAATGTTTGGAGTCGAGTCACAGGAAATTGATTTCTTTTCGTGGTTTGCCCCGGGACCATCTTCCTCCATCTCGCTGTTGTCAAACAGAATTTATCGATGATTGGTTTGCTCTTTGCGCATATTTATCTCAATGCAGATTCTATCTATGTGGCTGCGGGGGAATGGGAGCTATAATTGCACTTGCTTGCATATAAATAAAGTCGCTTCAATGGAGATCGTAAAGTATTGCATAATAAAGTTCTTACATTGATAAAATGCCCTGACTTTTTGCTATTGAGGAATCAAGATGGGGATGGAGATGGGGACGGGTATGGGGGTTGAAAATACAATGCGGAACAGCAGGTCCGGAGTAAATACAAATTTAACAAACCTGGCCTCTGATTTAGCAACTTTCCACGCTTATTGGCTTTCAATTTTCATTTCCATTTTGTAAATTCACTGAAGGGAGACTCCTACGGATTGCCCCTTTGGAAAAGCGGAGGCCAAAGTTTCGTGCTTCGCTATTCCTTGTTGATTATTGAAATCATTTTGCAGGCCGCCTTTGCCTTTGCCTTTGCCATGGCCATCGCCATCGTCGGGAAACTTTGCCATATTTGCTTGCTTAGGCCTTCATTAAAAGTTCGCCCCTGGCACGATATTTGTCTCCAAGGTATATAGGTATAGGTATAGGGCTGTACTGCCGGAAAATCACGGCGAACTCGGCCAGGGTTGCCACCTCTCCCTTTGATTTATGGCTCTATTAAATAATTTTCCAGTTGTGCCGCAAGAAGTTGTATGCATTGGAATTTCGTGGCGAGTGTGGCGAAGGGTGAAGATTTGTGGTATCATTAAAGTTTTGTTGCACCAAGGGAGCCACTCCATCTCTCTCTCTCTCACTCGCCCTCTCACTCTTTCCAGCTTACTTTCGAACGTCGCTTAAATATGCATTTGTTATTGAATTTCAGTAACAGCTGGCTGGCATGCCCCCACGTCTTCGCCTTCATTTCATCGCATCCTCAATCCCTGCCAGCTCGCTCTTCTCCACAGGTGGGACGTGAGTGTGCTGGTGGCATTCCGATGGGCGGTGGGCTGTGGGAGGTGGCTCACTCATCCGTAACTAACACACCGTGTGTGGCATGCCACATGCACTTTCACCTTTAACTTTTGGCTGATTTCTAGTGCGGAAAGCGCTCGTCGAAGGATCTCCTTCTTCCTCTGCTAATATGTGTCTAATACAGCGTATTAATTTATTTAAATTCCACACAGACACACCCTGATGTGCCGACATCCGCTGCCAGATAGCTGTGTGTGTCTGTGAGTATGTGGCACACATATGGCCACCTGGATACCGAAGCCATTACGGCGTTCAATGACACGGCAAAGTGTGCGCCGGGGCAACTTTCTGCTTTTTACGGGGTCTGTTTCTGCACGGCAAGAAAAACTTGGTCATATCACCCAAAAGAAATTCCTTTTTTTTTCCCAAGCCGAAGTACAAACAAAATTAAAAACAATGCCTGTAATCAATTGAAAAATTTATAGAATATGTTGAAGAACTTCTCTTCCCTGGCTTCTCGCAGTGTGTCATGCCTGACTGCTCCTGTTGCTGCTGCTCCTCTGCAGCTCCTGCTATCTATAGCCCGATGATTACAGCAGCCATCAGCGGGGGATCGAATGCCTTTGGCCCCCCTTTCCGAAAGCCCTTGCCGCCTTTTTATTCTGCTGAGCGCACAGCAGCAGCCATCGCATCCTTTCGGAACGTTCTAATAGCTTCTAATGCATGTAATGTCAGTTCACGTCAGTTTCCGCCCACATGCTCTGCTTTTTTCCACCTGGGATTGACGTTCGGAGTTCAGCGGTTGCCTTAAAAAATGGAAAAGCATTTCTACCGCATATATTGATTTTATTTAACGACGTTGAAAAGTAGGCTATATGGGATATTTACCAATTGTTCTCCACAAAAAAAAAACACAAATCTATACAAATGAGATACTTTAAAGCCGAATGAAGTTAATAGCAACTTAGTTGGCATTTCTGAAATCCCTACTTAAATTAGTATCATTATTTTGCACTCTGGCAATAATTGCGGAGTCCAGTGCTTGTGGAATTAAATTTAAGTGCTTGTTTACTCTCTCGAAGCTAATTCAGGACTGAAGAGCTTTGCCGTCAAATGGAAAATAGTTTTGCCCAAAAACTTCCACTATCAAACGACCGCAATTCATTATTTTATCGAGTTTGACAACTATTCAAATGCTCGTACGGCCTGGGAACCCTTTGCATTATGGTAAATGGCCTTGTTTTACAATGCTTAAGTGCTCGTCGGAGGGTGGAGGATTTATTCGGGGGTCGGCAGCAGGGGATCGGGGTCGGTGGTCGGGGATCAGAGACCCCTCCATATGCTAATAGTTTTGTCACTCTTCCGAAAAAAGGGACCGTCATAAAATTAACAAAAAAGCGACAGAGCGGTGGAGCGGTGGAGCTTTGGAGGAGGGTTTTTAGTTTTTGGGTCCGGTCCAGCCAGTGGAAAAGTTGGAAAGTTTATGCTGTCGGCACCTTGTGCCTCCCTTTATGTTGTTGTTGTTGTCACTGGTTTCTGGTAATTTCCCGTTTTTATCTGCCGATCCAAACACACACACGCAGACACACAGACACACTCACACGTGGTAGCAGGATATTAATGCAGCCTGCAGGACTGCAAGGATATCACAGAGACCTTCTTCATCTTTAATAAATATTTATGTGCTGTCACCAGCCCAACTTAACCCACGTCCTGTCCTCTTGCCACACCGCCCGTCAATTTGCCTTTCTAATTTGTATACAAGGATTTCTGTTTGCTGTTGGTGTTGCTCCTGTTGCTGTGCTGTGCTGCTGTATTGGTGTGTATCTGTGTTGCTGTGTTGCTTTTGTGTTTGCTCTCTCCGGAAAACTTGGCACTCTTACATATTGATGAGCGCTGCGATTAAGTAGAGCGTGCCTAATGCATGCAGCACAGTAAGGCGTTTGGGGGCAGTAGAGGGTTAAGGAAGGACAGCATGTGCGTCACCCATACAACCACATTCACACACACACTCCCCACCACCCACACCCACACACACTCACACACTACCCATAAACGAAACTCATCAATTTTTATGCGGTTTCAGTTTTTTGCGCGCTCTCAGTTTTGTGTGTGTGTGTTTGATGAAAGTGAAAAATGCCGGAGAAGGTGAAAAGGTGGGGAAAACTTTTGCTACCTGTCCCTGTCTCTAATGTTATGCAAAATGAAAGTAAACAGTGTTCGGATATCACTGTGGGTGTGTGTGTTGTAGTGTGCGTGAGTGTTTGGTATACAAATTGTTGCTGGCGGCTTTTTAGGCGTAGCTTAATGCATTTAAATGGGAAAATTACACAACTTTTTTGCGAGTGGTCCTTTCTGCTGTTCTAGTTCTAGTAGCTCCCGAAAAAGGGTTCTCATCTGGCTAGTAAACCGGGCCAATCTTGGCCTTAAAAAATAGTTACTAACGATAATTAACAATTTATGTTAAATCCATATCATAAAATGTATTCCTATGAATGATCTTAAGAGATTTTCTTGTTGTGGCACAAACCGCAAACAAATTCTTTCTGTGTCCCCATATAAACGCCCAATTGCAAGCGGAAATCTCGGAGAACGCTGATTCGCACAATTTCTGCCACTCGAGCAGCCACATGCTGTTGGAAAGCTTTTAGCGCTCTCATTGCTGTAATTAATGTTCCCAGACTCTCCCCGGCTTTAAGCCGCTTTAAAGGGCCAGAGTCCCACAAACCGGAGGAATCGAAAGCTTCTTTCGAGGTGCCATTGTGTTCGGGCAAGTGTGCAAATGTGTGTTTGCGTTGATGGACGCCATCTAGGCGCCAACTTTGGCTTGCTGACTGGCCCTGGCCCATTGTTGTGGGCAAATATGGCTCACAGTAGTTGTTGTTACTCTTGCAGTGGCTGTTGTTGCTGCTCTTGTTGTGACTGTAAAAGTGTCGTCATTGTTGTTGTTGCTGCTGCTGCTGAATGGCTTAACAACAATAACAAAAGCGAGTCGAACAATAACAACTACGACTGCAAACGCACGCACAGCTTGTTGGCCTAGGCTAGAAGCGTCCTCAATTCAGTCCACCACCCCGCGCCACCCCCTTTTCCACCCGCTTTTCCACCCTCTGGGCAGCGGACGGACTTCTGCTCGTTGGCTTTTATTGCTTCAGTTTCAGCTTCAGCTTCAGCTTCAGATTCAGCTCCAGATTCAGCCCTGAAGTATGCAACGTCTCGCTCTCGCCGCCTCGTCCGCTGCATGCCACTTCTGACCCACTTTACGCGTTTTTTATTTACTTACTTTTCCTTTTTCCCTGCTTTTCTCCCTCGGTCTCCCCCATTGTTGCCAAAGTCTTATTATTATGTGGCTTGCTTTCGCCTTGGCTGTTCGGTCCTTTCTTCACTTTTATTGCTTGTTGTCTATGGCGGCGACAGCAATTATGTAGATTTCAGTTCCACCAACACACACAATCGCAATGAAAACACAAATAAAAATAAAAATAAAAGCAAATAAAGTGAAATTTATATTGTTGCGCCTTGAAGTATGCAGCGCCGACCGCTTAATGAGCGGGTTATTGACATTGTCGAGCTGGGGGCGGGCTGCGGGGCGGATGGGTGGGTTAATTGTTGAATGCAGGTTGGAAAATTCGCTTTCGCTCCGGCACAAATCCGCATGATAAATCCCGGATCAGACGCCCGCCAGCAGCTCGTGCGTGTAATATGATGTATGATATGTCAGTCGACACTCGCACGGCAACAGAAGCACCAGAACACCAGAACATCCACCTTCCCACCCCTCACCCGAACACAAACTGACAGCCTGTTGTACTGGAGGACTGGAGGACTAAAGGACTGGGGGACTAAAGGACCGAAGCGCTGACGGACGAACATTTGATGGGCGATGAAGCGACCTGCAAATTTGGCAACTCTCCGACTGTCTGTCTGCATTATTCCGTGTTCCTTTATTTTTTTTTTGTGTGTAACACAAACATTCCATCAGTCACTTGCTGCAGGGGGATAAAACGTTTGAACCTGACACCAGAACAATATTATTTATACCATCAACACCTTTTTTTTTCTCCTGATGTACGCGGTACTTGCGGTTTGCAGGGAGCGTGAGCTTGAACACGGGTTGAAAAAATGATTAAAACCTGTTATGCAGCGCATCTAGTAAAATCAGATGTTTAATACCAAATGACAGCTTCCCTTTGGTAATAATAACACACGTCTCTCCATTAAATTACTGCGAATTGTATGGGCGAATCCGTTGAATAACTCACTTTTGTGCAGCTCGCATGAAGTGACGTTTAATTGGAGCCCGTTTTTTGGTTTCCGCTTATCGAAATGAGTTTTTTGCACATTCACAACCACGATATTGGATTACCTGTGGCAATGGTTTTTTTTTTTATTTTAGCCTGTACTCGTATTTGCTTATCTTTAGGCGAATTTATTTTAACATTTGCACACAATTATTTGCAGATGCGCAGCCAGCGAAGCTGAAAAATTGATTGCTTGTAAAGTAAATAGCAAATAAATCGAATCAATGAGTGCGAAACATGCAATAAAAAATCATATTAGGATAATCAAACAGTTTGTATTGCTGATACAGCCATATCGTGTTTTATGTATATATAGTTGACCAAAGTACACGGTTAGCTGCTTTAAAATCCAACCGACTTTAATCGGCCTCTCTGGAATTTGAATCGCCACCTTTAGGAAGTTAAATCGCAAAATTAACACCACCAACAGCGGAGGACACTTGACTTTCTGGGGGATGGCTTGGTCCTGATTTGGCTTGGATTTCAGCCCTCAGCCCTCAGCCTTCGAGTTGAGTTTGAGTTTGCAGCCCGTGTCGCCATCTTGAAGAACGCTTCGCTGATTTCGCCAGGGCAACGCAATAATTTGTGTAAATAATCAATGGCCTGTGCCGGGACTTATTGACATATTCCATAGTATGCAGTGGCCCCGGGCTCCTCGGCGGCCTTTTGTGGCCAGGGCAATTAAATTATTTATAGCCGGGCTTTTGTGCGCCTCCGAGAAACTTCCCCATGGCAACTTGGATGTCCCGTCTAGACCATAGGACCTCCAACTCGAAACTCCAGACTCCGGACTTTGGACCCGGGAATCCAATCCCAAATCCCCATCCCCATCCCCATCCCCACCCCCACCGAATTGCAAATACAAATACAAACTCAAACCCCGCAGGTGGCTGGAGCTCCACACAGAAGGCGGCTCTAATTACAAAGAGCTTAGGCCCGGGAAATATGCAACAATTGCTAATTTGATGAGTTCTCCCTTTCCGCACCCCCCGCACTCCCCGCAGGTTAATGTTGCTCCAGCTGAAATAATAGAAAAATTAAAACATTTTACAGCAGCGACTGAGGGGATCAAGTGTCAGACAGGCTAACAATTATGGCGCACACCTTTTGGCCCCCGCCGTCGACGTCGAAGCCATTATCAAACTTTGACTAATACCATTGAAATTTGTGCATAATTTCGAGGCACTTAAAGCAGACGCTTTGTGCGTACTTAACTGCCACGCCCACCGCCCATCGCCCATTCTGCAGTCACGCGAAGAAATTTAGCTGAGTGAGCCAGAAAATTTGGCAAGTCCTTTAGGAAACTTCTGTGCCCAAATTGGCCCTTAAAACAGGTGTCAGGAATTTTGTGCTTATCAATACTCAAATATTTATGGAGATTATCCCACTAGTGCGGCTCAATTGGGACAGACTATTGATCGAATAAAGTCTATTATATTCCTTTAAGAGTATTTCAAAGTCGGCTTTTCAGTTCAAATCAATTTGCACCACCAATTTCCAAGGGGCAGCAACAGTTTCTTTATTCGAAACCTTAAGTAGGACACGTCGCACTTAATTAACTATTCAAAAATGTTTGCAAATTGCAGAGGAAGCAGCAGAGGTAGCATCAAAACCATCATTAAAAGGAATTGTCCAGGCCCAGGCTGGAGTTTCTCTATCTCCGACTGGTTATTCCCCCCGTATATATGTACAGTAGAGCTTCCCTTAACTCAATTCCACCCACAATCGGTCGTGCGTAGGCTTTTTGATAAGACCAGCTCTTCCTCTTCCCATTACATCCGCCGTAATGGCGGCTTGTCCTTTTTTTTTTTGTTGTGTTGCTGTTCTTTGTTTGTCTGCGAGGTCGTCCTTGACTCTCTGCCACTGCCTCTGGAACAGCCTTTGCCTCTGCCACTCCCCGCACCGTTCCCGGTCCCGATCCCAACAGCTTTGTTGGGCCCATTTTCTCCATTTGACTTTCAAATAATAAAACATATTTTTTGGGGCGCCGAAGCCGCATAAAACGGCAGCTGTAAAATTTGTGGGTTATTTGTTGAAAATACATTTTCCACTTTTCATTTTCATTTTCGTTTCCTCTTCTTTTTTTTCCGCCCGGCAAAGGTGAAGTTGGCCCGGATCCCCACTCGTTGTTGGTATTTGATGGGACCCAGGGTCAGGTTATGTTTTGCGGGAAATTTGATGAAGAGGGACGACGACTGGAGTGGAGGGCTTCGATGGGCAGGAATGAGCGGGCGGCGATTGCAAAAATGCCAATTTTATGCATGAGAAAATACTTAAAATAAAGTATAAAATATTTCATTTAAATGTAAATTATATTTTATTTCTCTTTGGCTTACGACTGATGTTTGCCAGGTGGATGGCCAAACGAAAATATACGAATGAATTATCGAGTGTGTGCAAATGTTTCTAGTCAACAGTTTTCCACCGCTTAATTATAGGTAAATGTTGCCAGCTGGACTTTTTGCGACATATTTAAAGCATCGATTTCGTTACTGAAACGAATTAAGCGAAAAAACAAAAAAAAAAATACATAATATTCCTATATCATAGCTGAATGAACTTTTTATATAGCTTCCAATCAAACTTCCAATAAAAATCAGGCCAAAACTTTGAGGCAACCATAAATAATGGAAACTTGTCGTAAATTTCAGAGCTCACGTACCCCTCAAAATTTTACTGATTTTTTGTGGGGTTGAAAAAAAAAAGGAAGACCATTTGCAGAACCATTTGCCATTTATCTTGGCCTGGCGACCGACTGCTTTCAGCTAGTTAAGAATTATGAGGCATGTCCTCGGCTTCGTTCCTGTCGCTGCCCTCCAAATTGATGTACGATGTGCCAGGTGATGAAGGAGCTCCAGCTCTCCCTCTGTTTCTGTCTGTCGTTTGTCATAAAATTAGCGACAGATCAGTAGGAGGACGAGGTGGAGGTGGTGGCGGGGCTAAGAGGCCGGAGTGGATGGCGGGATGGGTGCCTCGAGGGGTGGCACCCCCATGTCGAGGCATGTCTTGTTGCTGTTGTCCTTACGCCTCACACAAATTAGTTGGTGAATTTTTTATGTTGCCGCAGCACGATAATGTGACACAGCTCCCACATACATCTTGTCCTTGTCTGGCTCCTTTGGGGATCCTGCTGATGTATTCGCTCATTTTGCGGCTGCCTTCACCTGCAAGCTGCTCCCCCCGTAAATGAAAATTGATGCTGGCGCAAGATTTTTCACGCCACATTGTCAAGTGTGTTGATTCGATTAAGATGAGGGATGGATGGAGTGTCCTGGGGAGCACAAGTGGGTGCGGTGGAAAATCCGGTGGCCTGGCTGGGGTCCTTGCCAGAGTGTATCATTTGCACTTCCAGCTGTCCCACAAACCCATTTCAAGTGCAATGGCATGGCTGTGATGACACAGGGAGAAATCAATGCATGGGATTGTTACTCAATTAAACAAGATAAGATAAATTAAAAAAAATTACAAATACTATTTTGTGAATTTAGATTGAGACTTCAAACACAATACCTGATATTCCATTTTGAACAAAATTCATTTGTCAATGCAATTTTCTCACCGTGCAGCAGCAACAGATTACGATTCTGGCTGAGACTGAAACTGAGACTCAACCTAATTGCATTAATGCATCAGCAGCAGCGGCAGCAGGGGCAGCAGCAGCAGCAGCAGCTCCATTCCATCATTCAGTCAGTGGAGTGTGTTCCACGCTCATTACGAGCCGAAGCGAATCGAGAGCACGCGAGCCGGAGTGAAATTAAAATTTCCGCTTTTGCGTGAGATACTGGGAGAAAGAGTGATTGCGGCAGCAGTAATTGCAGAAAATATTTGTGCTGGGGCCGGGCTGCCCATTGTGTAGGCAATTTGACTGTCCACCTATGTGGACGCATGTGTGGCATGCCTCAAGGCTGCAATCGTCACGCAATGGGAAGCAGTTGCTGCTGCAGATGTACATGTTGCTGCCGCTGCTGCTGCTGTTGAGTTGCTGCAGCCTGCCTGACCCATTGTAATTGCATTGTGGCATTGTGTCGTCCTACTCATCACTGCCCACTTGTCTGGCCTTTGCTCTCATTCCCATTCGCCTCCTCTGTCTGCACTGCAAAATATTTGTATGCCAAAAATAATCCATTTTACAATCAGCAAAGATAAATTACTTAATTCATATATTGAGAGCTAAACTAATCAAGAATAATTTTTCTTTAGCTATTACAATTGGTTTTAATTTTTGTGAGGTTTGGTAAATGGAATTTTTTGCAGTGTCCGCAACTCATCTGATGATGCTGCGATGGATGATGCTTTCGGTTTAAGAAGGATATCCGCTCTTTTACTCAATCGGTACCGCATTCCTTAAGACCCTCCACGCCGCGCTTGTCTCCGTCGAGTTGTTTGGCATGCGGACAAAATAATTATAATTTCGCATTATTATGCGAAGTGAATTTTCATTTATGGAACCTTTTCAATGTCTCAAGTGCCTCTGCTACTGATTCTCCTTTCATTCCATTTCCCTGGCTCTTTGGTTCGCTGTTTGTTGCTGTTGTTGTTGATGTTGCCGCCTCGTTGAGAAGTTTATTAAAATTGCAAGTGGCCCCGGCCCTGCCCTGCCCCGGCCTTGCCCCGCCCTTCCGCGAATGTTGCAACATTATTTTCGTATTAAATTGTATTTGCCGAGCCTTTGCTCGACTTGCCACCAATCGGAATCCATCATCAGCGTATTTATGCTTTGCATATTTGCAGACACCGCAAACAGTTTTCAGGTGTTCGCTGAGCTATCCTTCTGCGAAAAGGAAGCGAATGCAAACACATTTTGGACTTCATATTTGCGGGCGGATGGCGTGCAGAACGGGGCAAGGAGTGCAAGGAGCGGGGTGAACGCACTTCTTATATTGAACACACATCGCTGCATTCGAATGCATTTGAGACTTTGGCATTGAAGGAGGTGGAGCAGAGCAGAGTTTTCCTTCTTTATTTCCTTTTTTTTGTTGTTGTATTTTTGATGGGATGCCATAAACGCTCCGACGCCAGCAAAAGCATTTTGCTCCTGCCAGAGCTCCATCTGCATACCCATACCCATCCATTGGTGTGTTGTGTTTATATTGTGAGGTTGGTTCCTGACTGATTGTGGAAGCTCCTGGAAGAGACGATGCGCTCCGTTTGGCATCTTAAGTGCTTTTCGATTTGGCCTGCTCCTTGACGGATGTTCCTTCCCTTCTGCTGCTCAATGAGCCTGAAATCTATTCAAATAGATTCTTCTCTCTTCCCCGAACAACCCGAACAGCCCAAACCTGGAAGTGCAACCTTTAATTTTCGAGTGCACTGTTTAAGCGCTCTTTGTTGCCGTTCTCCTGCATAATTAACATGCATCGAACCGAAGGGCGGAGGGCGAAGTGGGCGTGTGTAATCCTATTTGTAAGCCCCACTTATTATTAATAAGCACAATTTCGCATAATGGCCAATGAGAGCGGAAATGTAAATAATTTATAAATGCATAACAATGTTTCGAAAACCCGTGCAAAACTCGACCTCTTTGTGTGTGGGGCCATTGGCGTTGCATAAAAATTACTCAACTTATTTGGATGCTTTAAATCCGATTGCTATTTTCGCATTCCTGATTTATTATAAAATGTTTACGCCCCCCCCCGACTCCACCAGCAATCGCTGCAAATAGAGGCACGTCCTGGCCCTAACTTTCAGTCGAACCCCGTACAAATATCGGGCTATTTTAAAATTCCGAACGCCTACGCCGGGGAAGGAGCGTAAGATCTGGCGACTTATATAGAAATAAAACGAAATGGCCAGACGAGCCAACAAAGGGAATTGCCGGGGTGACAGGAGAAGGAAGATGCCCCCCGCCCTGCCCCTCTGTTTAATTTAAATGTCCCTTTCCATTTCTCTTCTTTTTTTTTACAATTGCGGTTGGAGTAATAGAGCTGCCTTCAGATTATTCTTAATTGAGTCAATTTTGGCTTATTATTTCAGAACTAAACAATTATTCACAACTAATGCATCCTTTATGAATTATTGCAATTATGATAATTTAAAGTTGTCGTATTTTGTATATGAAAAATATATTTGATTGTCGTTATAAATAATTTAATTGAAATAAATCGAATGGTTGTGGTTATTTATAATGAGTCCGGAAATTGAATATTTATATTGAATTCATGATGAATAAGAACACTCAAATTCTTAAATCATTTTGCAAATCAAAGATTATTTTTAATGGCTTTTTTATATTTCATAATATTTATGGTCGATTTTAAATTTAAATCATATTTTTAATATGTATAAATATTTAAACTACTTCCTTGACCGCAGCTGTGCGTATGTACCAGAATATACCTCCTCCCCATTGTTTTTGAGGTGAGGGTCTCAGGGAAGTTGGCCTGCCGATATGGCAGCTTATATCCAAGTACGTACCTGGACGTACACAAGGCTTACACCTATTGAACCAGAGATATAGACATACGTATATAAATTTATATAAAGAGCCGGAGAGGGATGGACATGGAGAAGCAGAAGCAAAAGGCGAGAGAGAGAGAGGGAAGCAACAACTTGCCGCGGGCTAGAAATCATGTTTAGAATGCCCAAGTGCGTCGTGGGCCAGTCAAGTGACAGCGAACCCCCAATCCCCGCCCACCGCTTGGAAATCTCATCGAAACTATGCGTAGGCGTCTTGTGCGTAGCAAAGTTTAATGAACTTCAAAGCATTCCCATTCCCATTCCCATTCCCAATCCCATGCCCATTCCATTTCCATTTCAATTCCCCGATGCGGCAAACATCGATTGACGAATGTTTGCAGCGCCTGCCAACAATTCTTTGATGGAATTATTATTATTGAATGGCATCGGTATGGAAGTGGCTGTGTGTTTTGCATATTTATTGGCAGGCAGCGCTTTGTAAATGGCTTTTAATTATGGCCCCGGCTATCCAATTCTGACCGCATTTTATGGCCAGCAACAACATTCCCTGCCACATGATGGCATTTTTCAATTGTCTGCATTTTGCTTTGTTTAATTGTTCAACCGAAACAAACAGAAAACATGTCAAAGGGAGTTTTCGCTGGATGGGATGGTGGCTGGAGGAATTCACATCCCCCCCATCTAGCGTGAAAAGCGCTGAAGGCAGCAGCGGCGGCAGCGGCGGGAAATTGTTCAAAAATGTTCCGGTCCGAAAATATTCGCCCAGCCCCTCTGGGAGAGCGAAACACACAAAAACAATGCGAATTTGTCAAGCAAATGCAACGCACATGCTCATAAATTCTAGCACACATAGTGTTAGACGCAAAAATTGGTAGGACGAGGGGAGTTTGAAAAGCGGGCCCATAAACAAAAATGTTTCATGCGAAAATGTTTCCTGTCCATTTTTTTTTTGCCCTTCCTGCAGTAAATCATAAAAACAGTTTTGGTCAAATTTTCAACAGAAATTCAAAGGGCCTCCCTGTTGAAAGCAACTACAATTGACTCCTCCAATCTAATAATTGTTCTCTCTTTATTTTTCAGGTAATTTGCAACCACATCATACGATGAAATTTCGAGGCTTGTGTAAAACATTTCGCTCGTAAGTAATTTAAGTAATTTGTCAGAAACAAAAAAGCAGAAAGGTCGGAAAGCCCCCAACAACCATGGAGTTTATGAAGCGAGCTTTATTTTTATTATATGTATTATGCAACATCTGAAGAGGCGAAGAGAAGCGGGCGCTTCGTGGCACGAAATTGTTGCATGAATATCCTTTTAGCGCGTTTCTGACGCTTTTATGCGCATTTAACTTTTACGGTTATGATGACGTTGCGGTAAATTGGTTCAGTGGGCGTGCCGCTGCCGCTGCCCCTGCCCCTGCCACAGATGGGCTGTGCTTCAGTTAAGTTAAATTCAGTTGGGTCTATTGGAAAACATTGCTGCGAACGAGAAGCAATTAAAGTAAGCTGTCATTCTTCGAGGATTAATCAGGACGACTCCCCACTGCTACCCCTTTGTCTTTTTTTTTGTCTTTTTTTTGTGTCCACCACTCCACTTTCGCCGCAGTCATAGTTTGCATTGCATCTGCATTGCATACTTCTCAGCGCCATGAATGAAATGCACAAACATTCTCGCCCTCGAAGTTGTATCCTCGTAGTGTAAAGTGATACGGATGCGGAGCCGGAGCCATGTTGTTAATATGAAACTGTTGACCCACCACACCAGACCCACCGAGCACACAGCCAGCCAACCACCCAATCACCCATCCATCCTGGGACTCGCACAGATACGGCTGCATGTATCTGGCATATTAAAAAGGCAGTGAGTGAAACAAACTGAATGAAAAGTTGTAGTAATGCCTTTACAATGATTACGCCTACTTCCCACTTTGCCCCGCCAACTTTTCAAATAAACTTCTCTCTCTCTGATCTGCGCCTGTCTGTTTGAGCGTTCATTGCACCCACTGCCGCTGCTGGTGTGTGGGGTGGTGCAGCTGCAGCTGCAACTCCAACCCCCAGCCCCAACTTAAACTGCAACTGCAACAGAAAAACCAGAGGCATTGTTTGCTCCACGCAGGATATTAGAATTGAGGCAAAACTGCGCTCATTACGCATACGCCCAGTTGGCCTGATATGGCAAATAAACGCGCTCCGGCGCAGCCTTAAAGTGTTTCGTTAAAGCCAGATTGGAAAGCGGCTTAAATGCGGCTGCTGCAGTGAAATAAAAACCGCATTTGATATAAAGGCATTGCCGCAGCTTTTCACCCTGCACCGCCACCGAGAAGAGTAAGAAGAGCCAGAAGAGCGGCACCCACAGCCCCAGACAGTGGCAGACAAAGCGGCACGACAACCAACTGGCTGCTGGCAGCTTCCCCAGCCCCATCCCAGTTTCCTGCTACCCATCTAGCTCGCTGTCTGTCTGCCTGCTGTCTCTATGTATGGCTATGCAGAGACAAAAATCGCCTTTCTAACATTTACTATTTGTGTCGCATCAAAATGATATAAACATTTTCTTTCAAATGATTTGGATTTCTGTTGAAAATTGGTAAAATCAAATAAATATTATTGATATCATTTTCGAACAAAACATTATCATAGGCAGTCTTCGAGTAGATGTAGTTTTTTAGCTTTTTGTTTTTTATTTGCATTTCTTGACTTTATTCCGGCTTAAGAATAATGAAAATATCGGCTAATACACTTTTTCCCCCTGTGTAGAGCCTGCCTTGAAGAGTTTTCCCAGTGTTTTCTGTGGCATGCCGACGACGACAGGCAACCCCCTGTCCACCTTCTTCCAAAACCCAACCCCACCCCCCACTTATCCCCACACACACACAAATGCCAGCTGGCTGCGCTGCATGTTTGTGCTTATGGAAAATCCCTGCGCTCTAAAAAATTTATAAGTGCGCACATGGTGGAGGAAAAGTCTACATTGCATACAGGCCACTCCATCCCGCTCGGCCCACTCTGCCCGCTCTGCCCGCTTTCCTGCTTTTCCTCTTTGCATTTTGCGAAAACTTTTGTAAAATGACAAAAATATGCCCATTAAAATGAGCAAATGTTGGAATTTATGTACATTAGGAGGAATAGGAGAGAAAACGGAGGCGCAGCAGGCCTCATAAGGGATGCTCTTTTATTTTCCCGAGCTGTGCTTTTTCCGCCGCCAGTCTCAGCTCATTCATCATGGGAAAGGACGAGGCACAGCGGAGATAGAGGAATAAAAACTGAGCAGAAAAGAGGGAAGCAGAAGCAGGAGCAGGAGCAGGGGAGGAGCAGGAAAAGTGTCCTTTCTGACTGCATTTCTTGGCTTGTTGAAGTCACAGTTGGTTAGTGCAAACAATTAGCGCAGCTTAATCAGATTTGCCCCGGCGCATTAAGGCCTGATAAATCCCTCTGTCCTGCAAGAAAATTTTAGCCTCCCCGGAGGACTTCGATTGGGCAAGAAAAAGTTAACCCCAAAGTTTCTGCTAAAGAACTTAAAACGCTTTCCTGACTTGGCCGCGGGCAAAGTTTAGTCCGCCTGACAGGCAGGCGAACTGACGTCCAGTCCGTCCGTCCGTCCATTCGGACGGACAGAAACTTTTCCAATTTTAATGAAAATATTTGTGCAGACTAGTGTAGCGTCCAAATAGAATCGGATTCCCTGGCCGGACAAGCTCGTATCATTAATATGCATGTCATCGAGCCAGGGCCAAAGGATTCTCGGGATCTCTCTGTCCGGGCCAACTTTATGAGTGGATTGTTGTTACCTACGAGTAGTTGGAATATTTGAAGGCAGCCCTCTCAATGTGTTCGTAACAAGCTGAGAAAATATTTCCACACTTTTTCCGGTATTTGTTTTGGCCAGACCAGACCAGGCCAGACCAGACCCGACCGGACCAGTTACTTGCAATCGATTTTCAGTGCAGCAAGTCGCTTTACCAGGCGTTTTTTTTTCTCGCACTTGAACAAAACAATGAGTCCGGGGAAGGGACAAGTCGAAGCCAAGGAAAAGTGCCAAAGGAAAAGAAAGCAGAGCAAGAAAACTCTTTCGCACTTGGCTTCCTGCTGTTTTCCCCCACATCCCGTTGCCATTGTTGGTCAGGTTTTTGTGTTGTGCTGGGAAAACAATAACTTGTCCCGGACAGAATAGCTCTTCATTTTGCATTGCGTTGAAATTCATGCATTCGGCAGCAATAAATGGCAATCGGCATTTATGCAATGCAATTGCCAGTTTCAATTACAATCTCGGGTCGAGGTACATCCAGTAGTACATGTGTAGGTAGCTCCATTGTTTCGGGTCCACACCATGATAAACTTTTAATGAGCTAATTAAGAGCAACACTTTCGTTTTCATGTCCCAATATTCCCGAGCACACGGCGTCGAAAGTTTCCATTTGGATTTTGGACTTGTTGGCAACAGCAAAATTTGTTGCCAATTAAAAGTTGACCCCGACNCCCACCCCACCTTAACGAGGTGAGTCCTCTGTTGGGGTGACAATATTGCCAGCTAGGATCCAGGAGCCGGAGGAGCTGAGTACACCGAACACCGAACACCGACCGAGTAATCGAATGGCATTTTAATTGAAATTCCATCGAAGATTCTGCTGTCTTATAATTGAAAGGAAATGCAAGTCACGATTCAAGTTCGCTGATAAAACCAGTGTGTATCTGTGTGTGTGAGGGATAATGAAAAAGAAATTACATTTTATTAGTTGGAAATTGAATTTTCCTAATGGAAAACATTTTTGTGCTTTCAACAGGAACTAAATGCTCAAGGCAGGGAGTAAGAACTTAATATTTGCTGTTCTACCAAATTAAAAGTAAACACAACTAAATCACTAATGTGTTTTTAGACAAAGAAAAAAGGGAGCAGATACATCTCTATAGTCGCCCCATAAAAAATGCGAACAAAATTTAATGACTTTCAACCCAAGGCAAAGGCAAAGGCGCATATCCGGCAGATATCTAAATGTGTATGCATTAGCTTCTATCTTATCTGCACCACAATTAAAATATTAAAAGAAATCATAAAAAGAAGCAGGGTAACAGCCAACGGCCAACGGCCAACCGGTCACTAGCCATAATTCAAGTCATTAAAAGTTGTGTGGTGGCCACCAGCACCACCAAACACATCAGCACCACCACCGCCATAGCCACCACCAGCGAAGGAGGGGTGTGTCTGCAATAAAATTGCCCACCGCGTCTAATTCTAATTTACTGCGTTTATGTGGGTGAGAGTTGGGTGTTGGGAATGGCTGGCGTATTTTGGCCACCTTGAGTTCTGTTCCCGGGGAAATAAATTGGGCAAATTTATGCGGCCAACATTAAAGGGCTGTAGCCATGTTTCGCTTTCGGGGCTCGGTTGCCCCTGGCAGCCTCACCTGGTTTTTGCTTTCGCTTTTGGGGTGGCACTTAATTTGGCCCAAATGAGTTACAAATTTGGCCGCCACCAGTGTTTTTCCGTTCTGGTGCAAATTGTTTGCCAATTTGCTTCGCACTTGGTCGGCTCCTGGATCCCGGATCCCCGGATCCCCGGATCCCTGTTTGTTGTTTGTTGTGCACGCGTGCGTGGCCTATGGTTGCCTGGTGCGATAATTGCGTGTTAAAATGTGTGTATCTCCAATCTCATCTTTTTTAGCCGAACGACGAGCGTCGGAAGGAAGTTGGCTAAACAAGCGGCATTCAATTAGGAGCCAGCCGGGCGGAAATTAATCAGCCGCCAGTAGCAATCGCAGCAAAAGCAGCAGAATCTGCCAATCAGGAAAACTTTTGCCTTTGAAGTTGCTCCATGTCATTCTCATGCAACGCCAGTCACAGCGCCCACCGCCCACCACCCCCTCAATCTACCACCTCCTCAACCCGTTTTCCCGGCCATTGCGGCCATTTTCTCTTCAGACACCACCCGCCCCCCGCAAAAATGCAGGCAGCCTGACACTGACAATGACAATTAATCAAGCGATAACAAGATGTAAATGCAATGCATTGAATATTTTCCCCACCCCACTACATAATATTTTCCCCGCTCCTTCCTTTTCCTTTTCTTTTCATTTTTTGTGTTCCTTCCGCCATCTCTGTGGCCTTGGGGAGGACTGCAGTTTATTTGAAAATTAAATTTACGCCAAATTTGCGCAGACAGCTGGCTGCGTTTTCCCCCGAACACCCCCGATCTGTCAGACTTTCAACTTCATGAATTGGATTATGCCGGGGTTCTTGGACTGTGAAGTTTGAGGAGAAGATTCGGGCCATGTTTCACAGCCGCCGGGGTTTTGGGAAGCAATCTGCTGCTGCTGCCGCTGCTCCTGATGCTGTTGAAGCCTGCATAGTTTTTAAGTAGCTGCGTAAATTTTCCTGCACAGATTTGCTGGAAAAGCTGGAAAATCCTCGCACCGTCCGCGCCCCACTCCCAGTCCCAGTCCTCAGCCCGAAAACCCGGGGTCTGTTTTCTTTCAACGCAAGAATTGCCGCCAGCATCGAGCGTCGAGAAGAAAAATGAAATGTTGTCTATGCATGAATGCAGTCGCTGATGGCGGGGGCGGGGCGGGGAGCGGGAAAATGGGTGGAAAATCCGGGGTGGAGGCGTGGAGGGGCGGTGCGTCCCTTTGTGCTTACACTTTGCGTACTTTGCATGTACGAACAAACGGTTTAAGTGCTTTCAAAATGTTGACGCTCGCTGAGGATGCTGCTGATGATGATGCCGGGAACGGGAATGGGAATGGGAATCGGGAAGTAGATTGGGTTGAATATATAGGGATGATGGTGGCCAAACTCCGACATCATTTTATTATCTGCTATGTAAATTTGCGCGCTGCAAAAGTTTGCGGAAAGTATTTCGAGTTTGATTTTGAGGTAGCCTTATCCCATGGACTGGATTAGCCAGAGCAGCCCAGTCCAGCTCAGCCCAGCTCAGCTCGGGCATCCATCCAGCCGCTGGCTGAATTGCCAAAAACCAATAGCCGAGGGCGCCATTCTAAGAGGGCCATAATTTAATACAATTATCGTGGACTCCGCCCCGCTGAGTGCGTCTTTTATGGAATTTCTATTGGATTGCCGCTTAAAACGTTAAATTATGTGGCCCGGCAATGTCTATAAATTTAATCGTCATGGCCCGCTCGCCCCTCCGCTCCTCCGCTCACTTACTACCTACGAAAATTCATGGGGACTTGTAAAAAATTTATTGCATATTTGCAGGCGCGAAAAGCCGCCGCATATGAAAAATATTTAAGGGGACTGCGACTGTGCGGCCGAACAATTTGCCAAAGCCGCTTAAAAGCCGCAAGGCGCCAAAAGCCCGGCATACCTTGAGGCCCTGCCTTTTCGACCTCACACATGCCACATGCCACATGCACACATGCGTCTCTCCCTGGCCGGGTCCTTTTGTTTTATTTGCCAAGAGCGAGGAGAAGTGGAGGAAAGCAAAGCCTATTAGACTCCCGACGAAACCAAGATGGCGCCATATTAAATTTCGCTTTCCACCGCTTGTTGGCATTGTATTTGTTTATGTCTTGCGAAGCTTTCTTGTCTGGCTCTCACATAATTGTGCCACAAAAACTGCGGCCTTAGTGAAGCGATAAAACGCTCCCCACTCGCAGCGCCCCTTTGGTTTCTTTTTGTGTGGCTTGCTGATTATCAGCCAGCTAGCAGGGCTGACATTCGCTCTGGCCTCGTAAAACACAAGAAGACGAGCAGCGAGCGGCGAACAGCGAGCTCCTGCACTAGCCAGCCAACTAATTGTTAAAGCCAAAAATGTGCCAAAAATGTGACGTCAGCTTTAAAGAGGCGAGAGAGTCCTGGGCCGCGTTGTCATGCCAAATAAGAACATCTGGCTCCGGGACTCGTTCCATTCCGTTTGTTGTTCGTGGATTGGGATCTTATCAAATCAGGGACTCTTGACAGCTTTTGGCAGCAGACAGTCGAAGGATATATATATACGAGTATATAGTATGTGGTACGTTTGATATTTGTTTGTGCGGCGCGTGGATTTATTTATGTCGTCTGCCAACCGGCGGGCAAAGTAATAAATTTTTCAGAGAAAAGCAAACAAACTTCAAATCGTTTTCATTAAAAAACATGAATGTGGCAGTTACCAGTCGGGGGACTTCCTTTTCCTATCATCTTCAGTTCCACTTGACTTGGCAGCTTGATTTTGATTTATTGACCTGACAGGTTAAGGCCTGAATTATTAATGCCAATTACTGTGATTACCCGCATAGATTGGGGCTGATGCGACAGAATCATTAACCCGGAGCCGGATTGTAAGCTCTGGCAGGCAAATAATCAGGTGAACTCCCAGCTCCATTAGCGTACTTTCTCCTTTGCGAGTTTTGAGTTTAAAGTACAATCCAATTAGTTTGCCTTAAAGTTAACAGAGTTACAATTTGCCGCAAATGTCTGTCAAGGCACTTGAGAATGTTTTTACAGCGTCTCGCAAATGGCAAATCGATGGCAATCGAATGAAATGGAATCAAATGGAATGACCCAACACTCGGTTCGCCGGCGAAAAGGATTCACATTTTATTGTTGCATACTTTCAGGTGCTGCGAAAAGTTTCCCTTTCGAACTTTAGCCTAGTAAAATTTTACGGAATTCTCCCGCCATTCGATATCTAACTTTCAACGTTTGCCTCCTCCATTGCAGGTACACCCCCAAAATACAAAGCGAACAATACGAGGACTCAAACCAATCCTCACACATATTGGCAGAGTCGGTGGAGTCGGAGGAGGGCGGGAGGGCAAAATTGGATTACAAACTTGGCTGAGCAGAAATAAATCACTTGACTTTCCATAAATCATTAGCGAGCAGGCGATGGGCGGCGGGATTTTTAGCTCCCCTGGGGTCACGTCTGCCGAAATCAAAAGCGTATTATGCCCGAAAGTATGCAAACATAAACCAATTATGGCCAGACTCCTAACCCGGGCCCGAACCCGGACCTGGACCCGGACAGATTTTGGATTTGCCAACTCTCGCAGCATCCGCATCCGCCGTAGATATCACTGTTGTTCTTGTTGCCATTATTTTGCGGCTCCTGCCCGAGGGACGGAAAGTGGCATTCAAAAGAATCGCTGAAGCATTTAATCAAAGCACGCACACAAATTTACACGCTAAACTGATTACGCGGCAAAGCCAATAATTATGTAATCATAGCCCCATATAATTTTTGACAAAGGTTGCAGCCTCTCCATCGGACTCCGGGGAAAAGGTCCAAAGGGGATGATTTAGTGTCCGGCCCGCCAAGTTTGCTACAAGATTTTCAGCGGCAACTGTACAATATGGCAATCGCAAAAGCATTCCCACTCCCATTCCCATTCCGACACCCAGCAGCAATGTGGAGCAGTTTGCGGTTATTGACCAGGCCAACTGCAGTGTCTGGGCGGTTGGGTGGATGCTGGGATGGTGGGCATGGCTGGCAGCTCCGTTATGCTGGCATTGAATGGCTCTGGCCAAATGGCAATGGCTGGCAGTTAAGGGCGCGCAATGGAAGCATTTTCCAGCACGCCGTTACTTTTAATTAACTTTGATTTTCATTAAAGAAGCCATAAACACGAGCGGAGCGGAGCAGAGCAGAAGCAGCTCCTCCGCCTTCGTCTCCTGGCGCGCAGAAAGTTTGCTCTCTCCCTTCGTCCGCTCTACATAATCATTATGAATCGGATCCGGCGCCGCATGCATTATGCATTATGCATAATGCATAAACAGTAACAAAAGTTTAATAAAAATTCATTTCAATTTTTAATTAAAATTAAATTTTCATGCCGCTGGGTCCACGCTCTGTTTATAGTTTATAGTTTTTTCGCACAGCTCCCTGCAAGGAAATTAATATTTCGGCTTCCACACACATGCACATTGTAGATACATTCTGGCAAACGCCGAGATACAGTCATGCGTGGTGTCCATTTTAATTATGCATAAATGTCTGTCTGCATTTTTTCTCCTGCCAAGGACGGAAAAAGATTCCGGTAATAATTTGACTATATTTGAACAACTTTTTCCGCAGTCGCCCGACTGGCCGGGTGGCTCCGTGGAGCAGTGTTTGCCTCCGCTCCATTCCCTTTTCCAACGTTTTTTGTTCGGTCCGGCCACAAGGTAAATAATTGACCAGGCGACGGCGGAAGCTTTTGTTTGCTTAGGCCATTAGCCCTGTGCCCCGGCTCCGGCTCCAGCTCCAGCTCCAGCTCCAGCCGTGAGTCATTCAGTCAATTGTTGCATGCTGCCACGTTGCACACTCGGCTTATTAGTGCGGCTCACTTAAGGCAAACAAAGCCCGGGCTAAACTGTTAATCACCGGCAACACTTAAGACAAACACGAGTCCCGCAGCAGGACGGGGTGTATCCAGAGGATATCCAGGGGCGGGTGGGTGCTTTTGGGCGGTGCACTTGAGTCGCAACAATTGCATGTCGAACCGGGGGCTC
>JAJJHY010010898.1:3544544-3561604 GCA_021224005.1 Drosophila setifemur
CACACACTCAGATTGCGGCAATGATAGCAACCCACTTTTCAGCCCCTTGGCTCATTTCTGTTTTGGGATGTGTTTTTTTTTTCCTCTCTGGTTTCGTTTCGTTTCGTTTCGTTCGTCAGACAAACAGCTAAAACAACCGCAAATTGTTGAATTTAATTTTCATTTTGGATGTATTCCAATTTCATCAACTCGAATGCGAACCCACATTTCCCCCCCTCACACTCACACTCACTCACACACTAACGCCCATCCACACATGTGTGCAATACAACTTTGCTTTGGCAAATTGCTTTCGCTGCGTATACGTAATATTTGTTAACAGGGCGAAATTAAATCTACAACAGCCACCGAAAGTGGCAGCGGCAGATCCATTGCCTCTAGCAGGACATTCGTAATGTGCAATTACACACTTCGTTCCCTAGCGGCTCCTGCATCTAGTCACGCATAAGTAACGAGCCCGTAGCCGCTGCCACTTGGCTCCGCATGACTCTGCATGGCTATATGGCGGTTCATATATGAGTGCGACATGTTTTGAATTTATGCTGCAGACGTGCAAAACTTTGTTCCCGCTCGTGAAACTATGGCCAAGAAGGGGGGCGAAAACTAGCTTGGTCCCCAACTAGCTGGCGCATTTCACGCTGCTTGTTCTGGGGACACTTGATCGAGTTGGAGTCCCGGGAATTGCATCAATTGCCTGCCATCACCTTTTGTTGTCGACACCTGGCCGAAGCCTTTTCAGTGCCATTCAGTTTACCTTTTCGCATATTTTTTATGGCCATCGATCAATTTAATAATTCTTTTTCGAACGGCGAACACAGCGAACGCTGACGTCCATCAATTGTTACTGCCCAGCGAGCGGGGTAATGGAAATGGGGGCGAAAGACTGGTGTCCTGGAAAACCCTTCCTCAACAGATGCGCCATTATGGTGATATTTTTTTTTTGCTCTCTCTGCAAGGGTTTACTTGTCCCCACTCTGCAGCATTTATTTTTTCTTTATTTTCGCTTTTTTGTTTCGGGCGAACGATTTTTTCCATATGGCTGGCGAGTGCGAGTGCGAGTGCACAATGTGTCCTCGTAATTTATTCCTGTTGAGTGCCATGTGCGAATTATTGTCAGCGATTTGTTGCAAATTTAAGGTATTAAAAGGCTTCGACGAGCGGCGAGAGAAATGTCAAACCGATGGAGAGCCACTAAATGAAAGATAAATGGCAGATGTTGGGGTGGAGGGGAATCCCCGATGGAGTTACCTTCGCTTTTCCGCTTGCCAGTGATGAATGTTCATTTGTGGATTGTTAGCATTTCGATTCAATTACGGCCGGGCCCGAGTCGGCGCCAGGGTCAGGTAAATGCGCACATAACAAGCCAACCTGCCAACCCTCACCTAATGCATAATTTATTTGCCTTGTACATTTGGGTCGCAGCATAAATCAGGGCCAAAAACAGCAGCAGCAGTAGCAGCAGCAGCCGCCAAAACATAAAAGAACTGAAAGAAGAACAACAACATTTTATTCTGTATAAAAATCCGGGCTAACAGAGCAGTAAAACCCATTAACAATTACGCGCTGCGTTTCGGTCTTGTTTTGGATTTTTCCAGCCTTCCGTGTTGTTGTCAACCTCATCGCAGGGTTAGGGAAAAGGGGCTGGGAAAAGGGGAAAACGAAATGATAACCTAATTAAGTTGGGCGCACCTTTATAGGGTTTTTCCGACTCAGGCCAGGCCAGCCCAGCCGCTTCCTCTTATTACAAAGCAAAATTAAACAGCAGAGCGACAATGTCAGGAGGCGAAACGAATGAAAACCAGGCCAACCAAACAGGCATTAAAGTTTCATGGCTAGGACCACTCCGAAGGGCCAGAGATATGAGATTCCCCCTTCCCCTTCCTTCCACCGTCTCCTTCGAAAGCTTTTCCTCCTTCGGCATACGCGTTTTTAATTTCCCCACAGTTTATCGCTGCTGCCATTCAATGCCATTTCATTTACTTCCGTTTCATTGGAACTGCCCTCTATATCGTTCTCTCTCTCTCTGCCAATCTCTCTCTGTCTCTCTCTCTCGTTTGCTCCATCTATCTGTGTTGGCCCTTTTGGCTGTGGCTTGTAATTGCTAATATCCGCTTTTAATTAAGCAACTTCCTTTTCAGCATTGTGGTTGCTCGCTCGCCGCCTCTTTTTACTTCTCGCTCTTTGGCTTTGGGGTTTCTTTTCCATTTGTTCAAATACATGTATATAGTATATATTTTAAATGTATACGGATTTCTGGTGCCCATTTTTCCTTTTCTTTTTCTGTTTCTTTCGGTTTCGGTTCGGTTCGGTTCAGTTCGGTTCGGTTTGCTTTGCTTTGCCTTTTGGGCTTTTGTGCATACTGAATGTCGTTGGGTGCGCTTTTGACCCACAACTAGAGTCCGATCCTGGCTCGTGCATTATTCAACTGCCGGGGGCTTAAAGTCCGAAGTGCGGAGATTCGCTTTAAAGGATGCCTCCGCCGTCCATTCGAGGTTCTCAATTAGTCGGCATGGACATGGGCATCGGCATCTATGGCGTTTTGTAATTTCGAGCACTTTTATCTAAATAACCGCATTCAATGGTGCATGCAGCAACGGCCAGCTGAAACAACAGGGCCAACATCGAAAACAGCAGCTGGCCAATGGTCAATTCTCGCTGGGCAATAAAGTTTCACGGAGCATATCAATTGCTTGCCCTGCGGCTCCGCTCCTCTCCGCTCGCGCTCCCTCCATTTCTCCATTTGACCATTTCCCCATTTTGCCGATCCTCCAATTTTCCCAGCACAGACCCTTCCCCCCAGGAAAATGTGTAAAACGAGGCAAACAGCAACAGTAACAATGGCTGGCTATCTGCAAACAGCAACAACTACACCAGAAGCAAGCGGCTTGATTGGGGTCAATTCAACATCGGTAGGATACACCATATAGCAGCATATATAGCAACAAAAACAGAGCCTCGATTCGTTCGATTTTTGCCGTCTGACATTGTGGTTGTTTTATGCCCTTTTTTATTGCGTTGTCTGCCGGCCAGAGATTTCGTTTTTTTTCTTCTTTTTTTGTATGGTTCGGCGTTTTGTTGTTCAATAATCAACACCCAGGACTCGAGGCATGCTGCAGCTGTTCGAAAAACAAAAACACAGCGGAAAATTCCGGCATTTGTGGTTAACAAAAAAAAAAAGGGGGAAAACAGAAACCCGATGCCAGGTAGACAGGTGAAAATTGCCGCAAAAATAGCTGCAAAAAGCGGCAACCGTTGGCTGCTCCTTGTGGAGTTAGAAGGGGAAATAATAGAAAAAGAATATGGATAGGTATAGGTATACAAATAGGAGCACGGGCACGGGCACCGGCCATATTGGTGTCGAGCAAACAGTGCATCTCTGGTTTCGCTCCGATTGACAGCCCAGGTCCAGGCCCAGGCGCTAGCTCCATGGACGTTGGCAAATAAATTTTGAACGGTCCGGTGTCAGCGAGTGCCAGTGCATTAATTAAACTCTGAACCACAACACCACACCTTCCTCCTCTCCTCCACTCCTGCCTCCGGCACCTCTGTGACCTGCCATTGTTGGCACTTGAGCGCCAGAAAGTATGCTCAAGCGGACTTGCAATTCCGTTTTAATGGCCATGCAGCTTTGCAGCTCCGGATTCGGTTTCATTGGCAGTACAGCAACTAATCGGCTTAGCCAACTTGTTGTCCTGCTCCCTGCCCCTGCCCCTGCACTTGGCCAACTGCATCCAAAATGCAACAGTATTGTTCAGTGGGAGGGTCACTTGGCAGCTCGAAATTGGTTGGGCTTTGTGTAGCACAAATGGGAAAATCTCTCAAGCTGAAGCTTATGTTTTTTGTAGTCGAACCGAATTGAATTTTGATGGGCTTAGATTTAGTTGGATATCGGCTTTGCAGTAGTTAATTGCCGGGCTTGAATGGACACCAACTTCACACCCAACGAAGAGAAAGTAATAAACATGGCTTAAGATCAAATTCGCTATTTGTGAATATAGGAAACTAGTTGTTACCAAGAAAGTAGTAAAATAACAATCAACCTTAACAATCTAGGTAAAAACTAGTAGTAGCTGAGGTATATAATTATGTTTCCTTTTGTCGCAAGTTTACAGCGACAATCGGCCCACAAGCTTTTCCTCGGCTTCAGTAGCTGTTCCTCCTACACTTGATTTTCCTGCTACTCCAGATGGCGATGGTTGCCCTGGCAGTAAAGCTGACAAATATAAAGCTGAGAAAACTGCAAACTGATACTGGCTCAAGGAAATCAATGAACAGAAGCCGTCACCGTCGCCGTCGCCGTCGCCTTCTTTCCCCGGTTGAAGGAGCAGTCCTTGTGGTGGGACTACCTGTTGCTGCTGTGGCAATTACTCAGGTTTACGATTCATTAAATCTTTATGTCGCTGGCACATAATGGATTAAAAACGAGTGCTGATGAATGGGAATGGGGCGATGTTGCCGATGCCTTCAAGCCTTCAAGCATTTTGTTACACCATTTGTAGCAGCCTCGTCCCGTTGCCATCTGTTACTCCACTTTCTCCGGTGTCTTAAGCTGCCATTTTCTGCTCCTGATTCTGCTTAATGCTTGCCATTTCTTTTTTTGTGCTGTCCCGGTTAAATGAAGTGCATCTAATGGCCACTTTTATGCGAGGGTCGGCTTAAAGACAACGGCTTGCCCGCTCTTTATCCAAGCTCCTCGGCACATCCCACGCTCCCAGGCTCGGGCAATAGAATTGCAAATGCGCACTGCAAAGCGGTCAAATATTTGCCAATTTTTGGATGGTCGATGTCAACTGCAGCATTTGTCGCAATTCTCGCATAAATTTTGCATGCCAAAATGCAGGCAGCCTCCGCCCAGCCTCCGCCCCTCCGCCCCCTATGCAAATTTACCATAGTACACCATATACCGCCCAACCACCACCCACCGCCCACCGCCCGCACTGCGTGTAAATGAAATGTAAGCAGTGTCGCATATTTCATGACACGCTGCATAAAATACAATCGTATTTTAGTTAACGAACAACCAACCAGCTCTGCTCTGCTCTGCTCGTGTTTTGTCCGGTCGAATTGCCGGGGATTGGCTCCTCGCTCCAAATGCAAATGTATTTTGCGATGGGACCCAAAGGGAGGCATGCCAGGGCATGGCATGGCATGGGGGCAGAACTTTATGGCCATGTTCCTATCTTAGTCCTTGGCGCTCTTGTTGCGTAATCTCCAGCACCAAATGGGGAGCGAAAACTTTGGGTATTCCTGTTAGTTTTGTCGGTAACTTTTGCGGAGCTTCTGCTGGTCACACAGAATGTTATTACGCTTGTTGCCATTATTTGATTGTCCTAGCCAGAAACTTGACCTTAAACTCTGTTGTTTAGTGTAATTTCATTTCGTTTGGCCTAGTCCCAGCGAGCCATCAGGACTTGTTTGACAGCAATTAACTTTTTGGGACAAGGACACATGTTGCTGGAACCCCCACAACTAAAAGAATGGAAAAAGGGAAAAAAAAGGGGGAATGGAATGGAGATCCCCGTACCCGTACCCGTACCCGAACCCAAACCCGAACCCAAGCCTAAGCCCATTTACCCTCCCTCCGTACATTATTACTTTTATCGTGCGACATTGACAGAAAAACCTGCTTTGTGTACAAATTTCCTATTAATGTTGGGTCACCTCTCCAGCATTCGGAGTCCTCGGTGCCACCAGCAATCGATGGATTGAGCCGATAAAACCCTCGCTAAACGTAAACGTAAACCTCCGACCCACACATGCCGCATAAATACTCCTCGTACTATACTCGTATATATAAAATGAAACATTTTTCGGTTTTGTGCACAGACAAAATGCGTTGTTAAACATGTTTCGGGTCAATATCATAAGCCATGATAGTTATAAGCCACACAATGTTAGACAAACACTTAAGCAGACACTGAAAGATGATAGTGGATTGCGGATCACGGTGGAGGATGGGACGGGATGGGACAGCGGGAATCAGCACAAAATCCATTCAATGCCATAATAGACACAGCAAATGTTCCACCTTCATTTCGATGGGGATGCTGTCTCTCGTGTGGTCTGCCGTAAAAATGAAAACCACAGAAATTGCATTTTTCGTCTCGACATTTTTGTGGGCTCCCCAAAAACTCGGAGGAGCAGAGCCACCCGATGTCGTCCTCTATGTGTGTGTGTGCTTATTTTGTCATTTACGTGTATCCCTTTTAATGCGACCCAAAAATTAGTTTTTATTGTCACACAAGGGCAGCAGGCAGGAGGCAGAGCAGGCAGCCGGCAGCTCTAGGAGAGGAGTTCAGCAGCAGTCCTGTGTGTTCAGTTATTAAGCTTTTGTCTTTATTTTATACGTTTTACAATCTCTGTATCGTTGATGACACCCGGGGATGTGGGATCAGGTCCTGGTCCCGGTGCTGGAACCCGAGTCCTTCCGATTGAATGTGTCCGCATTTTGGGGCTGCCTCCAAATGTGTTAAATAATTTCGTTGGCCTGTGTGTGTGGGTTCATGGCTTATGATTCCCATTTCGATTTCGATCAGAATGGACGAGCCTTGTTCTCGAAATGTAATTGCCTACTAAGTGGATGTAGGATGCAGGATGCAGGACGTAGCATGCAGGAGGAGAATGTAGAAACACTCGATTGTTTCGTCTCAAAGTAGTCGGTGGAAACTGTTGTTGCAACTCTTAATTGCAACACACAAGCCACTCATGTGCAAATTGTGATTGTTTCTGGCTCTCAATTTGGCAGTGGCCGAGCAGTCCAAGCAGAACAGCCCCGATAAGCTGTCGCAGAACTTTTAAAGTTGGCCCGGCTTAAAGCACGAACATAGAACACTCTGCTGTTAATAAAGTTCAATTTTGGTTACAGCACCAGGAGACAAGAGCGAAAAAGGAATAAAATGCAAATGACATTGGCTTTTGGGGAGGGCGCGAGTAGCGTCCTGAAGTGCGTTAAATTTATTTATTATCATTGTCAGCGTCATCATTTGGGCAAAGTGTCATTTAGGCCGGGCCAAGGCGGCAACATGCCGCAAAATGACAAAACGAAGCGTAAAGCGAAGCAGGCGGCAACAACAAAAGCCGGCTGCCGCAATTTGCCTCTGCCGCACAAATAACATCAAGTTCAAAGCTAATGGCTGGGGCAGGGTTTGAGATGGGCGCCGTGGAGTGGGGTCCTGAGGTCCCGGAGTGCCCGGAGTGCCACTGAGAGCGACCCCAGGACCCAGGGCTGCCTCGTAATCGAACCAAGGCAGGCGGCGCAGAAAACAAAAAAAAAAAAAAACAAAAAAGAAACAGAAACAGAAAGACCGAAATTGTAACGAAAGCGAAACGAGCCGGGGCACACAATGCATGTGGCAAGTGGAAAGTGGCAAAATGTTTGTATAGTCGGGCCAACGCTAAGCCAAGAAATGGGACAGGGACCGAGAATGGAATGGGATGCGATGTGGATGAGAATGGGGATGGGAATGGGGATGCGGACGCCAGCGGTGGAGGGTTGGAAATAATGTACGCATTAATTCCTCATTTAAATTCAGCGGCGCGTACAACGCATTAGTTGCCCCGCTCATCCTCCGCGCCAACCATCCACCCATCTCACTACTTTTTCTGGCAGCACACTTTTCCGGGAGACACTTTTGGGTTTCGCTCTGCTCCGCTTTCGAGGACCCTTCGATTGCCTTAAAAGCACCGCTCCGGCGAAAGTGATCTTCTTCCTGCTTCCTGGCTCTGGCTCTGGCTCTGGCTCTCCTGGCTCTCCGTTCAAGGCGAACTACTTGTGTGCGGAGCAGTTGGCAAGTTTCTTTCCGAAATTAGCATAATGCCTGGAATTATGCAATGCTTTCCCAGAGTCTCCAGCTCAGTTGCTTAAGTGCACTTTCATCCCGAGAACAAACAAACAAACAAACAGGCAAGCAAAACCGACTGACAAACAACTGCAACTGCGGGCCAGGTCAAGTAAATCAACGCATTACACTTTGTAATGTGGCTGAATGAGCAGCGGGGGGAGTTTGTGAAGTTTCGGTGGAGCGGGGTGCAGGGAGCGGGGAACGGGGTGCGGGGAGCGTGTTTGGGTGTAAGTGCAAATGCAGTGATAATGCCAATAATTCAATTATCCTGCTGCGCTCTCGCCCCTGTCGTCTGTCACCTCCTCGCCACCCCGGGCCACCCGCTGGCCCAGGGTTCCTTGGCTGGCTTATTGTTATTGCCAAATCGAGTGACTAGTGACTGGCTGATATTGTTGCTGCTGCACTTACAGCTCCAGAGATTGCAGCCACTTTCCACTCCCTCCTCGCCGCGCAGCTCGCAGCTCGTATTAAGAAGTCACTTAGCTGACAGCCAGATAACAAGGAGCAGCATCACGAGAAGATGTTGCCGAAGGAGCTCGGGCAGGAGCAGTAGCAGGAGCTGGAGCAGCACAGCAGGACGTAAATTGAAAACAATAGTTGCAATCCGAGCGACACACGAAACGTATCAATCTGTGTGTAATCTCCGAGTTGCATGTGTGCATGGAAATAAATATGGAAGGGGATTGAAGGGTTGCATGTGGGCAAAGTGTATAGTAATGCAACATGGCTACAAGTTCCGGAGACAAGCTTTAAGTATTTAAACATTAGTTTTGGTCACCCATGTTAATTATTCCAATCAATTAGCGGGAATAAACATATTTCGTATCATGTCAGCAAAAAGTCGTTAATTAGTAAGAAGTATATTGGTGCACCTTAATTATATCTGCCTGATTAATACATTCTTAAAGTTATGAATCCTTGGCGAAAGGCAGAGCATCAGCCTGACAGCTATTTCATCGCTTCAGCATCCGCTTCATCTTTCTGCCGCATTTCCACTTCGGGCGGCATTAATTGCCGGCATAATTTCATTACGTTTCGTTCATTAAACTTTTCAAAATGAAAGCGGCAGTCAGCAACGCACAAATGAAAAACGGAAAAATGTTCGGAGCACATTTCCCCAGGGGGGGAGAGAGCTTAAGGCACTGCCCGTCCTATTCTCGTTCTCTCTGGAATTATGGCTCATTAAATGACATAATGCAGGCGGTGGGGAAGCCGAAATTGTATTTGTGTAGCGTGCTTTTCGGCAGTGCCAGATGCTCCTTGGTCCTTGCTCCTTACTACTTACTCCCCACTCCTTATTCGTTGGCGCTGAGTCCACAGAGTCTGCTCCTCGGCTTCTGGTGGCGCTTGCAAACCGCAGGGCGATTGCCGCCCGCTGGCGTCTGCTAATGTCTTTCTAATACACAGACACGCACCGAGGATACACTCGCACATACACTCCGAAAGGGGATTCACACACGCACGGAAATCGCAGCGGGACATCCAGGACACTTCGCAGACATGTGCCGCATAATAGTCTCGGCTTGATTTTTCTTTCAGCCTCAGCCTCAGCCGAAGCCTCAGCCTTAGCTATTCCTTCTCTTCGCTATTCCTTGAGGCATGCGTATGTTCCTTAACTGCCGTTGCGTCTTTTTCAATTACACACATAATTAAATATGTTCCGCCCACGATGAGGGGGCGTGGCATCCCGCGGGGACATCCGCAAAGCCGGCGGTGGCAGCCCCGCAAATACTCCAAATCTCTCCCAATTGTGCGATTCTCCCCCGCCAACCATTCCTCCTGTCATATCGCATTTGTAGACTTTAATAAACATGCAGGATAATTAAATTTAATCGCATGCTTTTATTTTACATTAGCATGTGTGCCCACACACACACACACACACGAGCGAAACACTTCCATTCCCTGGAAAATGACAGACTCTATTTGCTGTGGCCAAATTCAATTTGCCACCAAAGTCCTGGATCGCTTGGTCCTTGGGCAAACATTTCATTTCATCCTGTTTGGCTCACAATTTTATTTGCCCGGCCCACACACAATGAGAAGAGTTCTCCTGCTCTATTTCTCTTGAGAACTCAAATGCTCTAGACTGGGCAAACAATTTGTGGTTAGATAATTGCAAAAATTTAAGGATTTCGTTTCGCTTTTTTTTACGGCTATCCGGCTTCGAGTTCCAAGTTGTGGCGGCTCCTTCCATAATTTATTTGGCCCAAAAGTGGGCTCGCACTCTGCACATCTGCAGAATCTCTCTCTCTCTCTAGTCCCGGTAATCTGTGAGCCAATAAATTTATGCCGGAATATGTCTATTCTTTTTTCCGGCTTGTCAAAATCCCGGTTCCACTTTGCCGGGGGATATAAATACAATTTGCAGGTTTTAATAACCGCAGCTGTCACCACATCGCCTAAGTGCAGCGCATAAACCAGCTCTCAGCTCTGCTCGGAGTTGAAACACAAATGGAAATCCCAGGGAACTGGGACAAAACTGGGGCAAGTGGAAAAGGGCAATGCGAATTGCGAAATGCGAAATGGAGACCCACAATTTAAGATCAGAAACAGAAACAGAAGCTGGAATAGAAATAGAAATAGGAAAACGAAACATAAGGCAGACGGCGAATAAACGCCACGGAAATGAAGATTTTTATGTGGCCCAAAGTGGAGCAACATAAATTGCTGGCAAAAAGTGCGCAAAAGTGTTTTGTTGTCACCCTCGTCGCACCAGTTACATGGATGTGAGATTTGTGGGTCGAAAAGGCGGAAAAGCCGGGAAAAGCGGACGGGAACACCCTACTCCCACACATCTAAGGCGGGCAAATAAATTTCTATTAAACACAAATGAGCAACAAAAAAGTTTCCAAGAAAAGTTTTGTCCCCACACACACACACACGTCAGTGACAGAAAAATGTATTTTCCTCTCACAGAACTTTGGGCCAACAATAATTATGTTGATTACAACAAAGAGGCAACTTTTGCCCTCTTCAATCTGCTGCTAAGTGTTCTTCTTACTCTCGACTTTCTTCGGGGCGACAGGGCTATGCTTTCTCCATTTCTCCGGCAGTTGTTGTTAAGGGCTTAACTACGAAGCCCGTCAATATCCATAATTATACAAATACACGTTGCTTACGGGAATTATGGTTATTATTCGGCATACGAACGGAATTATTTCGCATAAGACCAGACCACACCAGACTGATTATTATTTTGGCCTTTAGAGATTGCGGAATTATTATTCGGTGATTTCTTGTTTATTTATGGATGCATCCCAAGCCATTAACAACATGATTGGTGTTCCATAGCCAGAATATTCTCTGGTCTGCATTTCCGAATTCTACTTATCAATAATGATACGAATTTGCATCGATTTTGAAGCCCATTTTCACCTCCCACAGAGTGCGGCGCAATGTCTGCATGCGGTTTCGAATTTAATTAAAATGCCAGCATTCAGATGTAGTTGTTAAACCAGTTATTAGGCTGGCTAGCTGGCTAGCTGGCCATATAAAAAAACCAACTAGCCCAGCGGTTTCCACAACAATATCTCATTATACTAATTGCTAAGCGAGAGATAACGCATCGTAATTAGCTTGATAATTATGCTTTTTCATGGCGAATATTGCCCGGTTTGTTTGCTGCCAGGAAACAAATGCACGAGTTGTACGAGTCCTGTACTGTTCCGTACGGTGCTGTGTGTTTTTATAAATTGGCCAGGACCCGAACTGCTCACCCGCTGGCCATCCATCAGGTGTTTGCTGGTGGTGGTTGGTAGTTGGTAGTTCGTAGTTCGGGTGCGATTCCCGTTCGCCACGGGCAATTTGAAAGTCGCGTCTAATCTTTGGCCTGTTGGCTCACGTGATTTGTTTGCAGCATCGCCGGAGCAGTGGCGGAGCATAAATCAAAATGCCATTTTTGATAGCACCATAGCACTTCCCTTGGCGCCCGGCGCCACCTTGCACCTGCCACCCCCCTCCCCCAACAATATATCAAATTGCTTTTGCATTGCGCGCATGTTACATTTTATTTAGATTCCTGCTCAAAGATTGCAGACGCTCCTTCTGCATTCTGCATTGTCTGAGTGAAGAGCAGGGGCAGGGGCAGGGGCGGGGGCAGGGGCAGGGCCGGAGCTGCAGCAGCCGCCCATTAATCATGGCGGCAACGTGTTGAGGCCAGAGCCGAAAGTCTAAGCCCGATCCCAGACCCCTTAGCCATTATCCCGATTCATAAACCATTATAGTTTTCCCTGTTTCGCTTTGTGCGACTTTCGGCAAAGGGTTGCGAAATTTATGTGTTGCAATTATTTTCTTGAAATAACACTTAAAGTGATTTACGCGGCGGGGCATGTGTGAGTGTGTGAGTATGTGAGTGTGTGTGTGCGGGGGAAATAAAGCTGATCCGGGAAAATGGTCACTACAAGCGACCCTTTGCTGATGCCGCTGCTTATTCCGGCTCATTGGGTTCCGTGCTTTGCATCGCACTTAATAAGATTTGTTGGTCTTCCAATGAAACCAAAACCGAATCCGAATCTGAAGCTGAAACCTAAACCCAAGGAAAGAATCCTCCTTCGGCAGGAACCTGTACAAATGGCCGAGCAAATTGCCGCTCATGTGTTCAATTTGTGGGTGCCTTAAAGAGCCGCTTAAGTGGCAGACAGACATTGGGATCGAATTCCCGATTCTCCCCCAAAGTCGGGACCTGGCTTTGGGGATGCGCTGCATCAAGGGGGCGGTGCCCATGCCCGTGCCCGGGGCTTGTTTGCAGTTTGCTGTTTGCAGTGTGCACACGGCTCAAAATGAATCGCCCGGGCAGACTCATCTTAAAATCGCTGCATCAAAAGGGCGGCACCGGTGCTGGGGGATTGTTTGCACTGTGGACACGGCTCGAAATGAGTCGCCCGGGTAGATCAAAGGACCCTCTGCCGGGGGCAACAGTACCGGTGTACCATACCTCCGCCATACCGCCTGATAACAGCCCTCTTTCCCAAGCACTTAATTGTCGCCTCCATTAAGCGGCCGAAAAGTATGCAACTGGCCATAAATTCGGGGTGCAAAATTATTACCTGTAATTGCGCCACGCATAAAGCATAATTTGAAATTTATGTTTATGTTTTTGCCCGCGGCCAGCGTCCCTAAATTATCGGCTTAATGTGCTCGAAAATTCGAGAATTCCGCCAATGTGTAGTCGGCAAATTGAATTGGGTCGCCGCTTCCATTACCCAACGTAACCCCCGACGCCCTAATGGACCAACTCTCATGAACTACCGTTTCCCCTTCTCCATTGCAGACCTGCTACGAACTGCAGCGCTATCTGCACGATGAGCCCAAGCTGCACAAGAAGATTCACAGCAACCTGGACTCGGCCTGGGGCATATTCTCCACACCCGCCCGCATGCTCGAGGATCTGAAGATCAAGGAGCAGAACCTGGACACGATCTCGACCACCTCCTCGGTCTCGTCCAACTGCTCGGGCATATCCTGGGACAGCAATGGCTCCCAGGCGCTGAGCTGCTCGGTGCTGGTGAAGCAGGAGCGGATCGACGAGGAGGACGACGAGGTGGGCTGTGAGGATAAGCTGAGCGTGCTCTTTGCGGCGCCGCCCTCGGCGATTTCGCCCAATCCCAGCATCGGCAGTGCCGGCAACATGACCCCCACCAGCAGCACCAGCAGCAGCATAAGCAGCAATAGCAATAGCGGCAACAGCAGCATCATCGCCAGTCCCATGAGCAGCTTGGGCAGTGGCAGCACCATCACAGTTAGCTCGAGGAACAGCTCGGCGCCGGGCATCAAGGTGCGGGTGGTCCAGGCCAAGAGCCATCAGGCCAGCAGACTGCACCTGGGACATGTTCAGGACTTCGTCCTGCCCACGCTCACGCCGCCCTCGTCGCCGGAATCCAGCCTGCGCAGCCACAACTATGCCCAGCAGCTGGAGGCCAGCGATCTGGCGGCACTGATTCAGCAGCAACACCCCCACAGCAGCAACCCCGCACCCGCTACAGCAATCCTGCGCTTCACCAGCAACAGCAACCAGAGCAATCCCACAATGACGCAACTGCAGCAGCAGCAACAGCAGCTGGCCGTCCAGCATCTGAGCATATCGCCACAGGCCCTGGGCCACAGCCCCATACCCAATCCCAACTCCAACACCAACCCCAACTCCAACTGCAACGCCAACCCGAACAGCTCGCCCAAGAGCACCAGCAGCAGCAGCAGTATCAGCAGCAACACCAGCACCAGCAGCAGCAGCCTGATCAGCAGCAACAGCAACCTGAGCAGCACCAGCAGCAGCAGCAGTAGCTCGAGCGATCAGTCGCCGCCCCACAGCAACATTCCGCGCAGCACCATCGTCCGCTTGACCACGGCCAACGGGAAGCCGGGAGCGGCTGGAATCAGCCTGGCCCGGGTCATCCAGATGCAGAACAACGGCAATGCCAATGTTGCGGCAGTGCTCAGCGCAGCAGCCAACAGCAGCCTCAGTAGCAACACCAGCAGCAGCACCAACAGCAACACCAACAGCAACAGCAACAGCCATAGTCACAGCAGCAGCAACAGCACGGCGACACCGGCCCAGCAACAGGTGCTGTCGCCACGGGCTGACAAGTCCTCGAATGGTGCGTATGGCCCCGATTGCGCCCTCTTGACCCCCATCTCAATTTTTTTTGTTTTCCTCCCGCCAGGCTCCGCGAAATCGCACCACCCGCGCCAGCATCACAGCGATCACAGCCCGGACGCCAAGCGCCGGATACACAAGTGCCAATTTCTGGGCTGCAAAAAAGTCTACACGAAGAGCTCGCACCTGAAGGCCCACCAAAGAACGCACACAGGTGAGTGGGGTTCAAAATGTGGAATGCATTTGACAGGCGCTCCTTCTCCAAAAACCTGCAATGCAAAATTTACACAGCAATTAAACACAGGGAAAAACTTCGAATTATACTTAATTTGGGGGTTCTTTCAATTTTAATTCAATTCAAATGGATCAAGTTTTAGATACAGAATAAGATAATGTTTCGCCAATCAATTATAAATTGAAATTAGATTTCAGTTGCAGTAGGAACTCTTCTCAGTGTGCGATGGAGTCGACCACTGGAGCTTCACTCACCTGCGGTCCAGGCAACACTCACTCACCCCTCTGCTGTTGCCCCAATAAATCAGAGAACTGCGACAACAATGTCCCCGACAGACTCCTCTGGGACAGGCAGGAGTGACATGTTGCATTGTTTGCCCGACACTGTCCAGTGTCCGGTGTTCCGTGTCCTATGTCCAGCGTTTTTCGTCCTCTGCCCTCCATCCGCTTCCACAGCCTTGCAGTCGCTGCGGGAGAAAACATGCAATGGGCTGGAGGTGGGAAGTGGGCCCAGGATCATCCGGGAGGGGGCTCGTGCTCGTACTCGGGCACCGGCAATTGGGCGCCAAAAACAACCTCATCGCCTGACAGCAGACGATGCTTGAAATTTCAATAAAAATCGCATAATTCAAACGTGAAATATTGGTCACTCGCCCAGCCGCAGCCGCAGCCACAGTTCCAGCTATGGAATCGGATTTTCCTCTGGGAGAGCGTTGAAATGTAATTTTATTACAACCACATTCGGGGGCAAATCTATTGATTTGTGCTCGTGTGTGCATGTGCGAGGGGGCTTATGTTATAGTACAAGAGCTCTGCCAGCGAACACTTAACCCATAAAACAAAAAGCCAGAATCCATTTCAAGTTCTGCCAAAAAATGGGAAAATCTCGAAGCTCGCACGCACGCACACAGCTTGCAGTTCGCCAGCATTTGAATGACATTTGTGCGATTTGAGTTCGAATTTCGGGATGCGGGGATGCACGGATTGGCTGTGGGCCCGCTTTATGAATTTTGTGGATTCATTCCTTGTTTTGGCCAGCCAGCTTGCTCGGGGGAGGCTGGTGGCGGCGGCCAACAAATCATTTGGCACTCACTCAAATGCCGGGCAAATGATTTTTCAAATGTCTTTGCCAAGCATTCCGTCGAGCAGAAGGCCGAGATCTCTGACTTTCGGGAGGCTCTGCATCCAGATATTGTCCCACATTTGTGAATTTGTTTACTTATGCATTCAAGTGTTGGCACCCCTCGACCCAAGTCACATTTGCTTGCCCAGCATGTTGTGTCAGCAAATGAAATTCAGGCCTCGGTTATTTCTCATTCAACTCGACACTGGCAGTGTGTTTGCCCAAATGCCCAAGTGCTGCTCTGCCTGTTCCTGCCCAATGATATAATGACGGAATGACCCCTTGAAGGCGTGGCCATCATCAGGCCATCATCAGGCCGGATTCATGTGCAGCTCGGGGCTGATTCCCTACCCGCCCCTTTTGCAATGTCAACAGTCGGAACTTTCTGTGCCGGCCGCAGGATATTGCTCAATTTATAAATTTGCCCTGGCCCCGGGCTGCGGAGCTTAACATTTTAATTAACATTCAATTCCTGGGCCTGCGTGGTTGTAGTTGTTGTTGTTGTTGTTTGACTTTGCCGCAAGAAAGCCAAAAGCTTTTGGTTCAATAAAAATCCATAACAGTCAAAGTTTGCGCTCATAATTTTCCGTTTATCTTGGCGCAAAACACAACAAACATTCAAACTGTTGAGGGCTAATTTTAGCAGCTCATCCCTGCAGCCCTGCCTGGACATTGTTTGGTTGCCCAAACTGCTTAAAGTGTTCATTTTCCCAGGAAAACTTCCATAGTTTCCACCCCCGCCCCGCATCAACCAGGACGAGGACCAGGGCCAGGGCAGTTTTTAATTAATTACACATGTTCAACGGAACGGCTGGAAGTGCAGCCAGCAGGACAGATAGAGGGAAAGGAGAAATGAGAGATGGGAGAGGGACAGGGACAGGGAGAGGGAGAGGGCATCCCACCGGGGAGACCAATAAATCAAGAGCCAAGGTGTTGGCCCGACGATAAGATTGAAACATTTGATTTGGCCCCGAAAAAACGAGCCAAACGCAAAAGAGGAACAAAAAAAAACGAGATCTTTATGAAAGGAGCCGGGCGAAAAAGGAAAACGTAATTATTTTAATGATACCATGGAGACCGGGAGACCAGGCGAGGTTTTTAAATTAAGAAAACCTAATGAATTACGTTTTTTGCATTTCAAATGAAGCGCAGAGGTTAATTTCATTACGGCGGCTAGATGGAGCATTCCCCGAAATGTTGTCGCATTTGGAAAACGGACGCATGCAAATAATTGATGACGAGCTATTATTTAGTTGCCAAACAGTGT
>JAJJHY010010898.1:3561643-3572178 GCA_021224005.1 Drosophila setifemur
CTAGGGGACTAGAGGACTAGAGGTGCGGAGAGAGTAGACAGTGGAATTAATTTGATTTGGGGTTTCGAGCGCACTTCCTGCGTTTCCTCCCGTGGCTTTTGGCCATTTCGATTTGCATGCAACCAGGGCTCCGTTTAATTAGAGAGCCATTCAAGCACATTACAAATACACATATACTAATAAATAAGACCGCACACAATGACAGATGCGACTATATATGTATATGTATCGATGCCATTGAATATCAATTAAAGCAACGTTCGATGGAATAAAAACCGAAAAGGAACATAGCCAACTTTCGCCGCAAACGATTTCAATTAGTTAAACGCAGGCGGCTATAAAAATGCCAGAGTGGCATGCAGCCGGATGCAGGAGGAGTCTGGGAGGAAAAATTCGGAAAATAAAAGGAAAAAGCCGGGATGCTGAGACGCTGAAACCGTTAAGAAAAGATTACAAGTGCAATCAAGTGAAAAGACGCAAACAGACCATAAAAATTGTGTTGAGTGCAAAAGCCGAGAAGGCGTCGGAATCGAGCAGCTCCATAAAAAGGGAAGCCAAGGAGCAAAGAGATTCCTCAGCTCCCCCATAGCATGTCCCGCAGGAGCATTCTTTTCTATTGCCGGCTGAAATTAAAACCCAGCGCCAAGTGAAATTTATAAAATATTAACTGGCTCCATTCGCTGCCAGTTTCCAGCTTTGCTGGAGCTTCTGGTTGCAACTCTCCTCCTTCGTGGCCGCCTCCTTATTGCCTTTAAACAATTTACAAGTGCAAGCTTTATGGCCTGCCACTGCCACAGCCAACGCCGCAAAATCGAAGGAGCTGAAACTATCAATATATATATATACATACAGACAAACGGCCGAGGTTAAGTTTTAACTGCGTTCGGCTCAATAAATTAACATGGCGACGTCTCGGCGCGATTGGAGGGAATAAAAGTAAGAGGAAAGTGCCGGCGAGAATCGCTTAACCCAGTTGCCAATTGGCTGGCTTTTTGGCCAGGTCCGCACTCCATCCCGGCTAACAATGTCAGCCCAGTTGGCTTGCCATGAAAACTAATTAAAAGGCTGCCCGCTGCACTGAGAGGAAAACCATCTTGTTTCATATGCGCGGCCATTGCGCATTTTTGGGCCATGCCTGATATAACGGCCAATAGCCAGAGCCAGAGATTGAGTAATATCCAGACCGGCCCTCAGATATCCTCTAAAGGAGAAACGAAAAGGGTATATCAGTAGTCGGTCTTAGGTTTTTAAAAAAACAACAAAAAAATGATTGTGATTTTCAATGCAGTATGCGATAAACATCTTGCAAATAACATGGCGTATACGTATTAATATTAAATTGCGTATACGTGATTATAACTCTCTTGGGTTAGTTAGTAAAATCTCACATTTTACTTATAAAATATGACTTTCATTCTCACACTCTAAAAGGATTAAAGAGATAGCTGACCACCAAAAAGGGGTATCAAAAAGCTTATGTGTAATATTTTGTAGTTTGGCTTGCTACGGTTTTCATTTCGATTTTGGACTCGTTTCATTTTCCAGAGCACTTCAATTGCCAGATAACACGGCCATTTTGGTTGCTTTATCGCTGCTTTTCCCCTTCCCCCTTCCCCATTTCCCGAAAACCCCGAACACCGAACCCCGAACCCCGATCCCCAACTGCCTGCTCTCTTGCCATTTGGGCTTAAATGCACTTCAATACGAGACTCTTGGGGGTCGCATCCTAGATCTGTGGGACTGCACTTTGTGCATTTGACGCTGATTTACACAGCCAGAGAGCTGCAGGAGAAAGCCGGCGAAAGAGAGAGAGTCGGAAAAAGGGAACGAGATGGCCAAAAAGTGCCAAAGACAAGCAGCGTTTTCGGAGTGTGGGTGTGTGTGTGTGTGAGCATTCGTTTATTTATTGCCAATGCTTCGATTCCCAAACAGTTCTGACAACATGCCAAAGTGCAAGTGGCAGTCACCCGCACTCACCAACACATTCACCAACACATTCACCAACACATTCACCAACAACCTCACCAACACTAACGTAGATGCCCAGACACAGATGCGACTTGAGCTATGGCCAAGTGTAAACAAATGGAAATTAAGACAGCCGGCAAGTCCAAGCTCCGGTCAGCGGAAGGGTTGCTTTCGGCCAGATGGGGGTGGAGGCACGGGAAAGCGGGAAAGCGGGGAAAGCAGAAAATGGGGGGAAGCCGCAAGTGCATAATGTGAAATTGAGCACGGAAATATCACACATTTCCGCATGCATTAAGTTTTAAGCCAAGTATGTGTGTGCTCGGTGTGTGTGTGCTGTGCGTTACAAAGTTTTCCACTCAGCTTTATGCATTTTTCTTGGCTGTCGTCGCTTACTTGCCGGTTATCTCGCTCCATTTTCCTTCTTCTCGTTTTTCCGAGAGAGAAAAGGGGCAGAAACAGGGGCAGAGGCAGCAACGGCGGCAATTTCCTGCCTCGGTTGCTGTTTGTCTTTTAAACTGAAATAATTTTCCCATTTTTTTCGGGAGTTTGGGCTTGGCTTGTATTTTTTCAGTGTGTTCTGGCATTGCCCAGCTTTACACCCCGCTCTATTCAGGTCCTTTTCCCCGCGCTCCCTCACTCCTCCTTCCCCACTCCCTGGCATTTTAGGTTCCTCCTTTTTTTTGCTTTGTGTGAAATTACAACTTCTGCATTTCCTTTTCCTTTCGGCTGGCTGGTTTTCGCCATGGCTCTGTTTCTGTTTCTGGCGCTGGCGCTGGCTCTGGCTCTGTATCTGGATCCTGCTCTGGTTGGCTTTTGGCGCTACTCCGCTTGTATCCTTTGAGGCTTTTGGCACGCATGAAAAATGTTGGCAAAGGACTGCGCTTGGCACACCGTTGACGTCGACGTCGGTGTCGACGTAAGCTGCGCCGTTAGCATCATTCCGTTTCGGTTTTAATTTTACAGTTTTTCATTTTTAATTGTCTTAAATTCCTCTCGCTGTTTGTGCGTTTGTTGGCCCAGCTCGTTGGGCTCCCATTTTACCCGTTTTCCTCACACTGTTTACTCGTGTTTTACTTTATGCATATTTCTCGCATTTCGCATTTTCGTTTTTCGTTTTTCCTTTTTCGTTCGCGGAGTGCCAGCGTCGAGAAAGTTTTTTCATTTGGCAGGCGCGTGCTAAATAAAAAATTTCCCCCCCTTCCCCTGAGCACGCATATTTATGCGCTTTATTGTTTGTGCTGCAGAGTAGCAGCGGAGTAGCAGCGAAAATTGCATCCACTTTCCACTGCGGCAGCTTCTCCACGAGGAGAAAAACATTAAGCTTTTGAGTTAGATTCGAACATATCAAATGGCTGTTGTAAATGGATGTAACAGGATGTTCTTAGGATTTATAAACATTATTAACAAAAGCCAAAAAGTATGCAATGGTTTTTCTGAAATAAACTGGATTAGCCTTAAAGCACGCAATATTTAATTGTTCGAACTATATAGATTTCCTAAATCTGTGCATTACTTTATGAAGCTCTTGAGAACATAATACTTCAATATTTTAAATCAATTTAAAATTATGAAATAATTATAATTATCGTGCATTGTTAATAATTCGAAAAGAGGTTTCATATATACATACGGACACAATTTTTACAGTGCATGTTAGCTCTTGCCATTTTAGTAGCAACTTATTCAATAACAGTTCCCGTTTTCACTTTTCCCATTTCCCGTTCCAGGTGAGAAGCCGTACAAGTGCTCCTGGGAGGGTTGCGAGTGGAGATTCGCGCGGAGCGACGAGCTGACCCGCCACTACCGCAAACACACCGGCGCCAAGCCGTTCAAGTGCCGCAACTGCGATCGCTGCTTCTCGCGGTCCGATCACCTGGCACTGCACATGAAGCGCCACATGTGAGGCGAGATCTAAGCCAGAGCACCCGGATAACCCGGACAATCCGGACAAGGAGCAGGAGTCGGAGGCGGAGGAGGAAGAGGAGGAGGAGGAGTGTGCCATCAAGGAACGATGAAAAACTTGCGTAACGCTAATCAAAACCACTAAATTCACGGAGTTTGGAGGGGAAAAAAGTAAAAAATATATACAGAATACAAAAGGAAACATCACAACACAAGCACAAAGATGGAAAATTAGCTTATCCAATACTGATTAATATTTGTGTTGCCATTATATTGTTTTCGTTATGGTTATCGTCGTTATCGTTTTAATTGCAAATCCGATTTGTTTCAATGCCTTGTTAATTGTAAGTTATAGATAGCTATAGCAGCTTGATCACATTTCCCCATTCACACCTAGCATTTAGCCGCAAGTTTTGAACAAAACAATAAACAAAATTGTGTACAACTTACCAAAGCTAAGCAGAATTCTTTAATTAGTAAGACAGCAACAAAAACATCAAGCAAGCAAAAATGCTTAAATTACAACATAAAAAAACACACACACAAAAAAATAGTAATGTAGATTACAACAAAATATTTTTGTTTTCATAATGTGAACACTGCCAAAACAAAAATACAAAAAAAAAAACAAAAAAAAAACCCTAAAAACTAGATGAAATATTTGTAATTGTAAAAAAGAAACTACAAATAACTAGGTTCATATGTCAGCAAAGAAAAATAGGAATACAAATAAGAAAGAAGAAAAAGTGCAAAATATGTTTTAAACAAAACAAAACACAAAACGTTGAAAATGCTTATTTTCTTAATTAATCTTAATAGTAATTTAAATGTTGCCTAGGTCTGATTATCATTTCACTGCACCACTCAAAATCGAGAACCTATTAACTTTAAACTTAATCAAAACTTCAATTAAACGATTCTATTGATATTCGGTATTCGGTGACGAAAAAGCAATTTTGTTGCTATGTTTTTAAAGAATATACGTAATTATTTAGTTTCCCTTAAGCATTGTCTAAGTGATGGAAAGTATTACGAACCCATTTAGATATGTATAACTAGTTTAGTCCAAATTTTCATTATCGATCGAGAAGACGCGAAACACAAAATTTATTTTCGACCTAACATACAAATTCTTCTTTATGTGCCTCATTAAATATAATTTGTAATCAATCGAGCAATTCTTCGCTTGTAGCGAAGAAATTAACTTCTCTTCACCAGGCTTCTTTATTTCGTGGTAATCTAGAAATTGTGTTAGTTCTTTCATTTTGCGCGTGCTGATTTTAATTATATTTATGTAATTTATCATTTCCTCATTTTCGTTTGTAATGATTTGTTTATTTTTAATTATTTTTTAATAAAGGAAAACTATGTAAAAACCTAATTTTCTTATGGGCTAATCATTTTCCACCAAATACGAGACGAGTACACGTAATATATGTTTGTTTTAGTACCCCCGGCAAACGAGACGCAACATCAAAGTATACAACGTTGATCGAGAGCAGAATGTACACTTATACATGTGCATATCGGTCAATCATTATGGTTTGTGTGATGAGAAATTCTGTGATCCAGAGAACAACAACAACAAAATAGCTAAGGCAAAGAAAATACAAGAAAAACCAAAACTAAGCAGCAAGTAATCAACTGTAACAACACACATGCACGACGGAAGAGAGCCGATGGAAAATACTCGTAGAACTTATGGTTAAAATAGAGGAGGGATTATTTGCAAATCCTCCAGAGGGCTCCCAGCAAAGGAGCATAAGATGAATTTAGAGAATCTCTTGATATGTATATGTAAATGTTTGTGTACATACGAAGAAATACAGTTTGTCTCCATTTTCTAGCTTTATTCTCATTGATTGTCGGATGGATCAAGATGTTGGTGATTCCGTATTGTAATCGTTGTCGATACCAATTGTACGTGTGTTGCTTGTGCATTGTGTCATTTGAATGTTATCGTATTTGTATGTAGCAAGATATCATCTGATAGATCAATGCGCCACAAATGTGGTGGTGAATCAATCCATGAGGCCGGCCTCCACATGGTCCTTCCAGTTCCAATATCCCGTTTGGCTTCCAAGCGAAAATTGCACTGAACAATACTTAATGAAAACGTGAAAAATCCAAAACGTCTACGATGTGTCAAAAATGCTTCAATCAGTTTAGTCTAACTTTTGAGAAAGAATTAAACCAAAACCAAAAACAAAACAAACAAGTAAGAATAAAAACCCGAAAATATGGAATATTTTGTATAGAAAACCTTTAAACTAAAACGAAAATCGAAACGTATAAAATATTTGTATCCTAATGCGGATAATTGGATAGTCACAAGGGCAGAGTGAGCGTCACTATGGATATGGATAAACAAAACAAAAAAAAAATATATATATATATATGTATTTTACAACCGAAAAAGTGTATTTTAAAAATGAGAAACAAAAAATTGAACAAAATTATTGTGTAAAAAGCTAAAACAAAAATGAAAGACTGGTCAACGAGGTGTTCCGCGTTTATGCAACAATTGCAAAATAGAAAAAGTAAAAACCAAAATATATATATATGCATATGTATATGTATATGAGATTTGGAAACAGAAACATAAATATTGTACTCCAGATAGTAGTATGGTGTGTGATGGTGAGACATTAGCCCTGAGCGACTAGGATTAGGTACGACTCGATCAGATTCGGCAGAAAAACTAAGCATACGTAAGAGGGACGGCAATGCCGCGATCCCGCAATTAAAGTTAATGAAGTACGAATTTTAAGAAACGCTGAATGTGAGTCTAGAGAGTACTAACCCATGAACTACGGATATATTTTAGTGTCTACACTTGAACATTTTACAAAGCAGCTCCCTGGGGTCAGCTTTTGCGAAGTCAACCAGCCGGCAACGGGCATCGGACTGAGGAGTGAGGAGCGATGGGGGTCTGTTGCTGAGGGAAAATCTATAAGCATTTTCTACAGATTTACAGCTGAGCATAACAAGCAAAGGCAGAGTACGGAAAACGGGACACGGAATACGGAACACGGACTACGGAATCCTGAACCCAGATTTCAGTATCCCGAAGCCGGAAGTCAGAAGTTGCAGGGCAGGAAAATATTTGGCAGCAGGCACACATAAAAATAAATAAAGTATACTAAAACTAGAGTAAATACATTTTAATTTTGTTTAGAGTTTCGTTTGCAAATGTGCTTAGCAATTTCCCCATCCCCTTTCTTCCTTTCTTGCCACCCATCCCGTGCCCCCGAATCCCCACCCCCGTCTCTCTATCATAAGCGTTTAGTTTAAGAGTAGACTAAATGGCGAAGGGCCAAGCTTAGTATAGCAGAAATATATGAGGAGGAAAAAGGGATATACACACATCGGGGAAAAGAAAACTTGAAATAAGGATGAGGAGGAGGAGGAGGAGGACAAGGAGGACGAGAACGCGAACGGTGACAAGAGCGCGGGGAGGGTGAGGAGTAAAACAGTTTTATGTAGACAAATAAGGACATAACTCGTAAACATTTTGTGTATAGTTTAGTAAAATGAATTAGTTTAATGTTAAATGAACTCGAAAAGTAAACTACATTAAAAGAATTATATATATATATGAATATATACACACGGATATGTATTTAAGGAAGTATACTTAAAGCGTACGGCAAACCTATTTACGTGGCAGTTGTGTGTAAAGTGTGTTTTGTGAATTAAATTTATATGTACGAGTATCTGTCATAAGGCGAAAGGCGAGCGGCGAGCAGGAAGTCAGTCAGATTCCGAGGACGATTATGCAAAGCATCTACAAATTAAGGCACAGCATTATAAATTACAACTAGAGAGATACATTTTATTTGAGCTACAGACGCACGAACGGTTACTAAAGCAAAAGATAGAGGTGATGGATTGCAGAAGGGGTTATAGATTGGGAATACTTTGGGGTGGCAGCAAGTGGTGATTACTTAGAATTTTTACGATATAGCTCAGTTCAGCTCTTTCCTCATTTCTGTAAATGATCGCAATCCCAGACATGCATTCATATTTGTAATTGTAATCGTAAGGCAGTGTAATTGATATCAAACGATAAGAGAAAAACTAAAAGTATAAAGTGGAAATGGAAAATTCATACGTTTCGGCAAAGGACAGAACTAACAAAAATACATTTTAGACGTAAGTGAATATAAAAAAAAGTAATTGTATTTAAAGCTTGTGCAAACAGAAAAAATTCTTAGCTAATAGCAAATAGCAAAAAATCTAATTGTCAGTGTTTAATTACTATTATTGATGTGCATTCGATGTCTGCTGAGTTCACAAAGCAAGCATCCCTTTTCCCTACTCCAAATTTTCCATGTTCCTACCTTGACAGTTGTTTTTATGATTAGTTTGTTTTGGCGCTTCGCAAATAAACCAAACAATTCAAATCTAAATAAAATAGAGCTAAATAACACAATGCACTGCATACTCTAAATAATTTAAAAGCGTTTTGCAGCTGACTTGAAATGTTTGCGCAAAATATTAGTTGATTAACTGCGAGCATTATTAATAGAATTTAATTCAATTAGCATATTTTCAGCCTCGCCCCGTGCCCCTTAACAGCATAGATTGTATAATTATAGCAGCAAAAAAGTAAAACCAAAAAAAATCATTGATCATTAAACATTATTGATTGTAATTATTATTATTATTATTATGGCTTGTTTGTTGCGGCTTTTTGTGCGTCTCCATTTGGAAATAATTTCGTAAGGGGAAACAAAGTATAATGAAAACATAGAGAATAAATTCAAGAAGCGCGAGTAAAAAATCATAGCAGAAACAATTGGGCAAAAACGCCACAGAAATCGAGGAAGAACACTTCTTGTACTTAGGTTTAGTTTATTATACAGAATAACAGCGGCAGAACGAAGCTAATTGTAACAGCTACGCGTGAATAGGAGAGGAGCAAGAACCAGATCCATCAACATTAGAAAAACGTTATTTTTATTCTTGTATAAGTATAAACCGAAGGCATTTTTCAACGTATAACTATTATTGTACGTAACTTGATATTTTGATGAGAATTTCTGTGAACAAAGCAAAAAACCAAAAAATCCCAAAAAAAACTGAAATATAGAAAAATATAAAAAAAAAAAACAATCACGGCTTTCGGCATTTACTGGACAACCGGGAAGGGGTAAACAAATTCTGTTGCATTTAAATGATGTTTATCTTGGCCGGGGGTCTCTCTCTGCCTCCGAAATGGTCGCCGCATATATTTAACCTTTGTGATTGCAGGCGGCATTCGGCAAACAGTTCACATCATTAGCCCCATGGGAATGGGCAAACCAACAGCAATAACAGCAATGATAACAACCGAGCGATAACTGGCATCGGTTAAATGACATTAAAGCGCTTGCGGCGCAAGTTTGTGTATTAATTTTTAATTATACTTTATGGCAGCCGGGCATCAACAAAGTGTCCGGCCCTTTGGCATTTCATCTGCCATTAAGCCGGGGTCGGTCATGCCAGCTTAAGTCGTAAAGTATGCACATTTTGCATTCTGCAATCCAGGATTGGGGAATGGGTAGGTAAGCCAGTAAATCAGTAAATCACAATTTGCTGGGCGTAATTGGCTTGTCAGTCACTTTCAGGCCAGCCCGAGAGTATGATGCTCTGAATTTAAATCAATTTTTCGGTTCGCACAACTTCGTTTGCTAAACTTTTAAACGAAATCGCTTGGACTTTGTTTTAGTCTGCTAATGAAGATGCACACACACTCGCATTTATATATACATATGTGAGAGGCATTCAGTGAAAGATGGACAACGACAAAAGTGCAAGCAAGTTTTCCCCCTTTTGGTACGTTTTTTCTGCCCATTTCTTTTAATTTTAGCCCGCAGACGTAACTCTTTTATTTTCATACATTTCCAAAGGAGGAGGAGCCCTGGCGAAGGAGGGGGAGAAGCAGAGGGAGCAGCAGCGGACGGAAGGTTGGAAAAGTTTTCGTTTTCTTGATTTTGTTGTGCTGCAGCGAAACTTCTAATTACATACATGACCAGCACACATATGTATGCACGGACACACACACACACACATAAACGAACCGAGGCTAAGAGCAATGCACTGCGAAAAATCTCCGAGCGCATCCCTGCCATGCTGGCTGGGGAATTTCCTGGCTGGCCCTTTTCCCTTTCCTTTGCCGGCAAGTTTACCCGCTGCATCTTTATCAAAATTGTTTCTAAAGTTCAAACCACTTTGTGAGCGGTGCGCAGGGAATATGACTTTTAAAAAGTTTTCACCCGTTTTCCCACACCCTNCCGCCCTCCGCCCACCGCCCACCGCCCACTCCCACTTTAGTCTCGTTTCTCATGGCCGACATGTTGTGTGTTGCTCCACCGATGCTGTTGCCGCTGTTGCGGCTGATATGTGGAGCCGTAGCTGTTATGCTGTGCACAACATTTGTAGCTTGTCAAAGTGGCTCAACACGCCCGGCATGTTAACTTATTTTGCTGCTCTTCCTGGCTCGGCCAACTTGCAGCAGCTAACTACGAGCACTGCGAGCCAGCTGGGAGGGAGCCCCGCAGGGGGAGCAGGGGCGGGGGCGGGGGCAGGGTTAATCAGGGGATTGGGGAAGGGACATGGCCAACATGCAAGGTAAACACACAGCGTCAGGCTCTACCAGCTTGCTGCCCACCTTGCTACCC